>PXIH01S0049144.1:0-10508 GCA_003024985.2 Euperipatoides rowelli
AAATAAAATCCATTTTTGAATTGTTGAAAGGCATATTATTTTTCAAATGAAGTGATTTTAGTTAAAACTATACTAAACATCACTCAAAATTGTTATATTAAAAATATTTTTTATGAGAGCTTTGCTCGGATGTTCCCTGTAAGCCGCCATTTTGTTAGTAGTAAGAAGTTATGTTTATCTAAAGGGAAATTGATATGAGGTTTTTGTTTAATATAGTTTAGTATACTAGAACTAGATTATACACTAATATAAATGATGGCAACTTTTGATGACCCTACCAAGGCCACAACCCGAATTGAAACTTCTTCATCCATTTCCCTACTCCCCCTAAGAGATGTTAAACATTGAAATGCCTAATTACTCTTTAGTAACATGATCAAGATGGATAGCAACCTTATTTTTTTGTTTACAGTCCTAACCTTACCCTAATTCTAACTCCAACTAAGTATTAAACCCACTTTTCCCCAACCCAATGATAATCTAGAGGTGAAATAATACTTTTTGATCAATTTCGAGAATTTTGATCCAATTTCTGAAAAACCTACCTTAATGACAAAAATATATGCACAGATTTAAAAAACGTACTTAGGCCAATGAGTTTTTAACAGCTTATCTCCCCCTCTCCACATTCCATTTTAATAATCCTTTGACTGTTGAAAAAGACAATGACCAAGGTCATGAAAGCCTAGCAGAACATATCAAATTAACACGACTTAATTGTCCACTGGAGGCTAAACTGATGGTATGTCTGAAAAGTCACTCCTGTTCTGTTAGAAAATTTGCCTGTTTATTTGCTGACAGGAGATGTCAGTGAAGTGGTTTAAGTGTTTTTTTTTTGTTAATTAAGATGCAAAAAGAAGTTGGAAATAGTCTTTTGAAGGCGAATTTGTGAATTTTAATTCTGAAAATTTCTTAAAGATGAGTAAGGCTAATGCAACCAAGTTGAATCAATAAAGGTCAGTTCTGGAGACATCATGTTGGATGGCAATGCTGAAAAGATTAATTCATGTCTAAAGTTTTGGGCTAGTGTGTTTAAGCCTTTGTTGCAGGAAGACATTGTGATAATGGCGGTTATTAAGGAGACAACCATTGATTTAAAGGATTTAATGAAAATGTTAATTATGTCATGGATGGCCAAGTTTTTGAAGCAGTTTTTCGTTTTACCCAATAACTCTTTTTTTATTTCAAGTTTGATATGCCAGTGCATGCTGTATGGTTTAAATAAAATGTGAAAACGTTTCAGAGGGCTGAAATATTTTATGCAAAGAAGATGAGACCCTCACACTATTCAAGGTGACTGCCCACAATATTCTGTTGACCTGGCAAAAAAGGAACTCAAAACATTCTTTGAGCCGTTTGGGAGATTATGTCTATAAATATGAATGTTATTTAATTTCCCGAGAACATACAATTTGAAGTAGCTCCCATGACATTTGAATTAAATCTAAAAGATGATGTTGTATTGGATAGCCTTCCTGTAGCCTTTCCTTTTAATAATGTCAAATACTTTTTAAAGGTACATGGCCATGAGTAAACATGTTTTTGATGCTCTAAAGCAGGGCATCTTGCTGCTCACAGTAGTTTGCTAGTTTGTGGTTTTGTAATAAGTGTCAGAAGCTGTATGCTTCTAAGTAAAGATTTCACAGAATCTATTTGCTGAAGTACGGAAATGTAAATGAGGATCTTCCTGAGTTTGCAGTCTTTGCAAGAATTTTATAGGAATTTTCTGTTGTTAAAGGAAAATGAGTTCTTGTTGCAGTCCAGATCTGAAAGTGGTAAGCAGGTTGGTGATTAAGTGACTGATAAACATGATTACAAACAAGATGTGATTGTCATTGATCATAATCTTTCTGAATCTGACGGTTCAGAGATTGATGGGATGGTTATTTATGGTCAAGTGGATGGAAGTGGAGCTGGAAAGCAGAAGAGGAAGTGAAAATAAGTAGTTGGTGTGTATGTTTATATTCTCATTGGTGGCCAAAGATAGATGTATGTGGGATTTGATGAGTGGTTTAACACAACTGAAGTAAGTTTTTTTTTACATTTTTTTTTTACTTTTGAAGCTAAATGTTTGCCAGGATGTCCTGAATTTATTTATAAACTTTAATTGTATGGACTTGAAACTTTCTATGATTTCCCTGAATGTACAGGGATTTAATAATATAATTGAAAGTTAGAAGAGTGTTTAAGTTTAACAATGGTAATCATTTTAATTTGATATGTGGCAAGAATCAAAATTCCTACAAGGGTCAAAAATTGATTTGACCTTTAATAATACTTTTTTTGTTTTTAAAGTGTGCGCTCTATATGCCTGAAGAGGGTTTTTTATTTTATTTAAAAACAATAATGGTTTTCTAAGATAAAAATTATTAAGGGAAACAATAGATTTAAAATATGTTCTTTTAGGTTTTTGAATGTTCATTTTCTTTTGGTTACTTTTTATGAAAAGAACAATTAGTAATTCTAATGAAAAATTATTAATGTATGTATGTAATCTGATTCCCGGTGGTGTATGATAATCTCATTTTTTGCAGTGAATGCTGATATTCATGGATTTCAGGAGTTAGACTGTTTTTGTAGGGGGATGGATCTGGTTAATGTTGCTTTTGGGAAGGGGGGGGGGTGTAAAATCATCCCACATGTTGTCTAACAGTAGTAACTCTATTATAGATTATGTATTTAATTCAAGAGAGTTAGTTTCAGGATCTTTATTTGATATTAAAATGTTACATTTTTCAGATCGCTGTGCGATGAGCTTGACTATTGTATTTAAAAATTATTATAGTATGGAGATCATTGAGTCCATTGATCATTTTTGTAAAAGTAAGTTTCAAAATTTACCTGACCTAAAGTTTGAAATCGATATGGTGAACAATATATATGTGCTTGTTTGGCCATTAGTAATTGGAAAATATGTTTTTGCATTTCAGTGGGTGGAATTCAAATTTGCGGCTGAGATGCTTGGCTTAATTAATGCTGAATATCGGTTTGGGAGGGATAGAGATTTAAAACTGTTCTACGATTACTTAAATCAGGTGGGTGTATACAATAAAGAGAATATAATGAGTATATTTGTGCTTTAAAAAAAAATATAAATTTTATTGAAATAAGAAAAGATAAGCTGTTAAAATATGTTACTTTTCGGAAATATTTTGTGAATTGCTTTCGGGATCTGAAAATGATGTCGTCGCGTTGCATTTACGTTTGTAAGGAAACAAAGACCCACGAGGCTGAATATGATTGCTGATGGAAATTTTTCCTATATTTGGGTAGTCAGTTGTTGCAATTTTTATATATTCACTATTATAATCTGTTTGCCAAAGTTGATGACATGGAAGAGCTCAATGTTTTTGTAAATTCTTTGCAGTCTGTTAATGGGGATATGGGGTTGTGAAATTTTGGTATTGATAAAATGACGTCAAAAAGGCACTCCATCAAATTAATAAATATACTAGATCGGATTGGATCGGGGCCTGACATGTTTCCATATAGGCTATAAAAGAAATTTGGGTATTTAATGTTTCCTATTTTAATTAGGTGGTTTAACAAGCTAATTGATGTTTTAATGGTTTGCGTTTATTTTGTAAAAGCAGTTTTTGTACTATTTGTTAAAAATAAGAATATGCCAAGTGACTATGTCATCACTGTTAATGATTTGCAGCCCTATTTTGCTGATTGATTGTTATGCAAAAATTTTCTCATGTATTTTGTATAATAAACTGGTAGGGAGTCTTGACTCCATTATTTTTCCACAACAATTTGCCATAAGAGGGCGGTCAATCACGATTGTTTATAAATGTTTTTGTTGGGTTTGCAGTTTGTTAAAAAATATAAAATGAAAAATTATGCCATTATATTTTTAGACATCAATAAAGCCTTCAATTTGGTTAGTCATTCTGCATTAGTAAAGATTATTGTTCACAAGTATGGTGTTTCCAATCTTGCTTTAGTTTAATTAACTATGTCATTAATAAAATGTTATTTTTAATGATTAACAATCATGTTTTATCTGAGATCCCCATGAATAGAGGATTGTCTCAAGGTTCTATTTTGTCAAATGCCTTGTTCTCATTGTTCATAAGCAATATTCTATATTATAAAGTCAGTAAATTAAATTTAGGCATTTCTTTTATTAAATAAATATTTTATATTGTCGTTCTTGCTGTTCTTGCTTATGTCGATTATTGTTATTTTTGTGAATGATAGAAATGATTGGCAAAATTTTAAATATAATGAATGTTGAGTTCCATAGAAAATCAGTTCTGATCAATGTAAGTCGGTCATACTGGATCTTAACTTTAAGGGTAATTCAAGGTTTGGGCATAAATTTTTGGTGCTGTTACCAAACTGAAAGCACAAAATGATTTTATTGAATGGTTAAATACTAAAATGAGTGATATTGATGTAAGTGGGTTGATGTTGTATCAGAGTGTTCAAATAATTAATTTGAATCTGTTGACAAAGTTACTTTTTCTTTTACCTCATATAAAGTTTAATACGGGCTTTTTTAATAGAGTTATGGTATTGTGCAACACGTTTTTGTGGAACAAGTGGTGTATATTTGCTTCGAAAGCTTTAACTATAGGGGTGTTAAGGATGGTTGGTTGAACTTACATCTGATTAATATTAAGTATAAAGTTGCAGTTTTTAATAAAGTTATTTCCTTTGCACAGTTCTGCCTTAAAAATTTGCATCTATTTTGTGGAGGTTAAACCCTCTGATACTTCACCACCAAATTTTAACCTGTGTTGTTTTGTTAGAATTAGTTTCGATAGTTTGTAATGTATTCCTAATTCAACCCCTATTCTGAATGCTATAATCGAGTTTTTGGAGATTGTTGACAATGTTGAATTTCAAACCGTTGGGAAGGTCTATGATTTTTATTGTGAGGTGAGGGGAGTGGCTAATAATGTTTTGCAGTATAATAAGATAATGAAGTTAACTACCTTTAAATTTGTTAAGCCTGGAATTGTTAACACGCTATATGTGATACTGATTAATACGTTGCCTGTGAATGTTTTGCTGGTTAATGAAATAAATTTAAGAATTTCTATTTTTTGCTCTTTTTGTACTTTGTACTAGTCAGCTGATCATCTGTTTTTTAAGTGTGTGTTTTTTAAAGATTTAAGAATGCCTGTTGAATCAAAGTTTCAAATTATTTTTCCAAGTTGTATGAACTTTTTCTTTTTGTGGACTACGATCCAGCTGCTGTTTTTTATTGTATTCTCTTTATACCGGTATGTGATGTGGAGAATAAAATAAGATGCTTAAAGGTGTTCCAAGATATGCAAATTATGCCGATCAATTTTTTTAAGTGTCTATTAAGGGAAATTATGATTTTGATATAAAATGTTTAAACTTTGATTTCTTTTTTAAAAAATGAAGCTTGTATAAAAAGATACTGTGTTTAATTAGCTTGTTGCTCTCAAATAGAGAGGACATTTTAATTGTTGTCTGTAATGGACAGTTTTTGTGCATAGGCCTACTTTCTTTTTGTTTTCTTGTAAAGGGAGTACTTTATTGTAATACATTTTGTAAAAATTGTAGTTTTATTGTAATAAATTTTGTTTTTTTTTTCCTAAAAAAAAAAAAAAAATTAACACAACTTTGATATTAGTCAAATGCTATTTTTCACAGCTCACAAAGCATGTGTCATTCTAAAAACGTTTATTAACCAAATAATGTTTAAAACAAACATTACAACTAAGACCTCAAACATACAAAAGTCAGCAGATATTCTAACAAATATTAGGCTAATTATTTTTAATGTTATTTATGTTATAAATTATAGATTTAAAATATTGTTTTAGAATTTTAATATTTAAACATTATAATCATTGCTTTCATTTCTATTCGTAGTTCCCACTACTACAACAGCAACACCTATTCAAAATTCTACTATATGTGAAGGTTCAACACAGAGTATAGCATGTGCTACTGGACAGAAAATTAGCATTGTTGCTGCCAATTATGGACGTCAGATAAGTGGTATTTGCAGTAATGATCTTACACCATTTAGTCAATGTGTTGCTCCACAAACGTTAACTAATGTTATAACTGCTTGTCAAGGTTTACAAACTTGTACATTAACAGCTAGTAATGTGATAGCTGGAGGTATTGATCCATGTCCAGCTGGAACACCAAAATATATGACTGTACTATACAGATGCCAGTAAAAGACAAGTAAAAAATAATGGTAAATGTCTACTAATAATGCATAATGTGGATTTTTTAATAATTAAGGCTGGGTATCCAATGTTTAAATCACCATAATTTCTTCATTTGATACCTACAGGTTTAATATTGGGAAGGTTACATAATGCTAATAAACCAAAGCATTATTTACATGAGGCAAGTGATGTAAAAATAGTCGATCAAATTCTCGACAGTATGCCTAGTCAAAAGGTAATGTGACCACTCGGCCCTCCACAGTCGGCCGGTTCGAATCTAGTAACGGGAAAAATTGCTGGATTTTTCATATGTATAAATACGTTTTTCCCCTGATGTATTAAGTATGAAATTTCCTTTGTAATCAAAATTCATGTATTATATTGTATATTAATGATTCTTATCCTGTATTGAATTATTGTGTTATGAAAATAAATGTTATAAAATATAGGCAATTAATGAATAAATTTATTTAAAAAAAAAATATCATCGACATTATTCGATGTTAAGAAAGGTAAATTCTTCATTGTCTAAAGTTAACAAAGCACATAGCATATACTTTAAAAGACAAAAACAAATTAAAAATTTGAACAATTGCAGATTTTTCAGGCATATAGGCCTAAGGCTGTTAATTAATTATTTAAATATTGTTTTAAATATTAAATAATAGAGAGAATTTAAAGTTTGATTTTGTGCTTTAATAGGCTAGATGAATTTGTTAAGACAAAAAGGCTTAATGTAGGCTACTCATAATAATTAAAGATTTTAACCATAAAAAAGTCAAAATATTCCTTTTTTTATTTTATTAAGGAAAAAAAAACTGTGTTCATTAGTAAATCATGCATTTGTTTAAAAGTAACTTCTTTAATTATTTGCGACTATGATTTCGAATAGATTCATGGTAATGTTACCAAATAATCCTGATCAGGGCCACCACAACCTAATCGGGACACAGTACTGGAAATCCAGATGGGCCCTTACATATTTTTGATAAGCTTTTTTGTTATGGGGGTGGGTGGTGGGTGGGAGGGGGAGTTGGTGGGTGAAGGTGCTGTTTTTTTTTTGGTTGTATGAACGTTTGGTTTACCTTTAACAGACCTATAGGGCCACTTGGTCATTATTTATTTTTTGTCAGTATGTGCATTTTATTGACCTTTGCTGGGCCTATGGCCCCTATTCAAGCTTACGGGGCACCTATCCAAGCTTATGGGGCCCCTCCTCTCATCACCCTTAGTCATAACTATGAAGTTTGTTCATACACAGCCCCCCTGGCTCTTGGCCCCAGGAATACAGCCCCCAACTACCCCTACCCTTTTGTGGGATCCCTGATGCTGTTATTGTTTTGCACGTATTGTTCTTTGTTTATTGCATTTGGCGAGTCAGACGTGTGAGAATCTTTGAGGACATGAAATTTTTTTCATGTGATTTTTTTTTTGTTAATGCAACTAAAATTTTTTCCTGAATATGATATGAAGTAGTTAAAATGGGAGAGATATAACTTTAGATGTGTTAACTATAAGTTCTCCGTTTTATTACAAAAATGTTAAAAGTAATGCAAGTTTTATATTTTCACTCTTGTCTAAATTATGGTGATTGGAATAAGTAAAAAATGGTAACTTTTTTTCTTGTTTTTTTGTTTTATTATTTCGCTATTGTTTTTTTTTGTTATATGCAAATGTATTAGGATTTTATGTTAATAAAACATATTTAAGTGGTGCAATTCCACTTTATATAAAAAAAATATATAGAGTTCATATTCATTAATAACAATAAAAATTATTTCTTTTTTTTAAATAAATAAATAAATTTCGCGACGCAACTGCTATTTTATTATATACATAAGAGTGTTTTTTTCTTGATTACAAATCATTCAATTCCTTAAATATTTTTTTAACATACTGTAGATATCAAATACAAATACAACATTTGAGTTCAGAGGAACATGAAAAGGTGAATTTAACATGTACAACATCTAATCCAGAAAAGAGTTTTTCTGGTCCAGATTCGAACCCAGTGACTGAAAGTTCACCGGAGTGTTGAGTCGGCCAGCTAGATCACTCGACCAAACCCCACAGGGCTAAAAAACTTATTTCTTTTTGTTTGTAAATACGTTTATAAGGATGTATTTATAATGTATAGGTTTCTTAGCAAATGCTAAGAGGCTTATACTCTATCTGGATTTAAAACTTCACATTAATTTTTCTGCCCAAATCTAATCAATGGCGTATGACCATGTTAAATATCTTATTTTTTTATTTATAGCCTTAACCTTACCCAACACTGAACCCTAACTCTTCCTACATATTAAAGCCAATATGACCCAAACCTATGATAATCTAGTGGTGCAATATACTTTAATTTTATTACTTTTGATCATTTTTACACAACATTGTGTCGGCCCAAACAAAATGGCGGCAACAGGTTTTTACTAGCATCTGGATTCCAGATATACATTTTCATCCAGCCCAAAACTAACCTTAATGATCTTAATGCACCCTGACCCTAACTCCAACATGACTATAATAGCAAATTAAAGGATCTCTAAGCGTAAATGCACCCTGATTCTCACTCCAACATAAATATTAAAGCATATTAAAAAATAAGTATAAATAAAATAACACACTATACTACAGCTAGAATGCAAGCCGACCTCTGATTGGCTAGTTTTTGACTATCATCTGGGTATCAAACTTATCATAGCACATTCCTCACAAAAGGTGTATGGACTCTGATGCCTTTTTTTATTATTTAGAGTACTAACGTTACCTTGAACCCTAACTCCATCTACCTGTGTAATTCGCTTTGCCCCAACTCTTTGATAATCAAGAGGTTCATTATACTTTTTTTTCATAAATTTTGATATTATTACATAATTTCCATCGACAAAACTCTTAACCAATCAACAACAGTACAGTCGTCTACAGCAAGTTTTAGGAGGAATGCACAATGGTAAGTTTGATAACCAGATGCTAGTGATTTTGTGCTGGAGAAAAATGTATATCCTGGATCCAGGCGCTAGTGGATTTTTAGAGGAAAGCCTAAGCATGTTTTGATTTTTGGAAGAAATGTTTTGGTTTTTGGTAGAGATGGGTCGAAAATCACATCACTGATACTGCACTGTCACAGTGACTAGTCGTGATCTGTTTCTGTTAATAACAGTTACAAAATCACACTTTATTTATTTTGTATTTATTTAATTAGTTTTAATTTCCACTTTCATTTTATTATAAATGTCAAATTTTTAATTGATAATTTAAAATTTATATGCTTCAGAAATATAATGTGCAATCTGCAACTCATTATTTTAAAATAAAAATACTTTACTACACAATGTCAATATCGTCAGGCTTTCACATCGTGAATGAACAGCACAAGACGGCAATGTTTCAACAAGCCAGTTGCAGCACGGCAGTACTTGCATCAGCGGCAGGCATTGTCTCTAAACGTGAAGTTGTTATTGTTACTGATAATTCATTCTTAGCGCGTTAATAAAAAAACAAAACAATAACAGTTGTTAAGTTGGCATAACTGTTATTGTGATTTCCATTAAACTTGAATTGGCACGACATCGCACACTCGACCTGTGTATAGCCATTAGACAAAAATATCAATAGAGTTTTAGATGCCATTTACTGATTTACTTTAAAATTATATTCTTACTTTCATACACTTACATCACTACTATAAAAAGTAAATCTATATTACATAGAAATATTACTTTTTGGAGCAATCTTCCATGTGATATGTTTATATCGGGAATAATTCAGTTTCGTGTTCAAAGATTGCCACCCATGCCAGGCGTAATTACAGCAACACTAGGTGGTGTTGATTACAGTGACTATATTTGAATAACTCAAAGTTAAGGAGCAGCCAGGTTCACATCACATCGATTAACATGTGATCGATTTGGACATAATGTACATTGTTATATTTTAATACCAGGTATTTTAAATGGGCAGATTTTCTGTGTTAGGACCCAATTAATATCGGAGGTTAGTTTTGTAATTTGATTTAATTTTTAAATTAGGATTTATTTATTTTGGAGATAGGGTTAGTCTAACATTAAGGTTAGGATTGTAATAAATTATTGGAGCAAAGTTTATTTCACATTTTGATTATCCTAGAGTTTGAGCATAGTGTATTTCACATGTGAGTGTATTTTACATGTAGTTGGAGTTAGAATTCGGGTTAAGGTTAGTAACTATTGAAATACTAAAATTATTAAAAAAAGGGTTATTGCTCCTTTTCATTATCGTTAAGTTTTCAAAATAATTAATAGAATGGTAGATATTCCTTATGATACATTTTTTAAATTTAATGAAGATAGTAGAACTAGGGGA
>PXIH01S0049190.1:0-11476 GCA_003024985.2 Euperipatoides rowelli
GAGATTGTAAATCAATATTTAAAAAAAAAAAATTTAAAAATTTAATAAATAGCATATGTGGACATTTTATTTAAAATTAACACTAAATAATAGTATTCTCAATCATCTTTTTTTTTTTACATGGATTCTATTTTTGCAAGGGTTCCAGCTCTTAAATATAATACATCAATGTAATGTTTCAAGCAGCAAGAGTGATATGTTTTTAGGCTTATTAAAACACAGAGAGACAACAATGTGTAAAAATACAATCGTAAATTAAAATCATATTACTATTGAAATATTTATGTTTATAGAATTTGATTCCTCCGGTCTCTAATGCAATACTAAGACCCGTGTGTTTGTTTTTGTTAATTTTGGGTTGAATAATTTAAAATATTTTTTTTCATCTAAATATTATAGGCTACATGTTTTTTTAAAGAAAAAAAAAAGAGTAGATTACAGTGTAAGTCATTTTAAGTTGTAAATAGTGTAATGTTAACACTTTAAAAACTATTACAGGTATTCTGTTTCTGGAAAATAGATTTTTCTTTATCCAAAAATGTCTAGTTAATAGTGTGTTACACAGTGTATATGTGTTGTCAACTTTAAATGATGCATATTACTACTATTGAAAAATTACAATCGAATTATATCATGAGCAATTAAATAGTATCTAACTCCAAGTAGCAATGGTACAAAGCAATAAATAAAGGTAAATCAATAAGCTTTTTGATGATTTTGGAAGAAATAAGCCAAAATTAGTCGTGTCTAAGAATCAATAAACAGATACAACCTTGTTTTTAGTCAAATAACCATAATGTTAAACAGAGAACTAGACATCTTAATAAATCTAATATTGGTATTACTTCAAGAGCTGTTTTTATATACAGTAGAATCAAATAGTCAAACTTGACAATGTTCTATTATAATACTAGCGCCATGCTGTGGCTCTCTTCTCAAATAAATTACACAAATAAAAATCACAGCAAAGCAAAAATAATGAAATGCAAATTTCGATGTACAATCTCTGAATACTTCAATCACATGACAATATTCAAATTTAAAGTCTGACAACAATTTTAGAAAGTGCAATTGAAAGGGGGCAGATACAACTGTTTTATAACTGACAAAAAATTTTGATCTTAAGCAAGATTATAATATTTTTTAATATAACAAATCTGTTTATAGACCATTCCTCCTACGCTTATCAGCCAATTTTCTTTTATTGTAAAGCCAACACATAGAAGTGAATAGATTAATTTCCTTAATCTATTCGCTTCCACGTGGGGTTGTAACTTTTAGCTATAAATTACCTTGCTGGAGTTGAAAGTTTGTTCTTGTGTGTGCCCGGCATGTTATCCAACACCAGTCACTCTTGTGACTGGTGTTCTGCTAGACCGGGTAACCAGCCCCTTTATACTGAAAATAAATTGTCACCGTAATCAACATGTCGCCCTGTTTCGAGGTTTCTGCTATGTCGTAGGCAGTCCGATGGCTGGGCACATTTCATATTTGTTCCTGTCTTACTACATAAGCAAATGTTTAGTACTTAGCTTAATTGTAGAAATATCTTTGTTTTGGTCCAAGTTTGACTATAAATAAATATTGTGTTACAATTATCACCTGAACATGCTGGTGTTTGTGTATCTTTACGTTTATTACCTGTAATAAGGGTTTGCCCCAACATTGTACTGGCAGCGGAAGAGTATGCCATCATTATAGGGGGTTTCTGTTCGGGCGCCACCTATAATGACGGCTCACTCTTCTGCTGCCAATACAACATATGGGTAAACATCCTTATGGATAATTAATGTAGTGTAAATGACCTCCGGCATGTTGGGTAAATAATTGTATCACAATATTTATTTATAGTACAACTTGGAAGAAAAGTAAAAGATGTTTCTATAATTAAGGTAAGTACTAAACATTTGCTTACTTAGTAAGACAGGAACAAATATGAAACATACCCAACTATACGACTACACAAGACATATCAGGAACTCCGAAACATGGTTTACATAGTGATTATGATTATTTATTTTCAATATAGGGGATGGTTTCCTGGTCTAAGGAAATCTATGAATTAATTATATTAATAAACAAATTTTCTCCGTGTGTCTGTCATTCCTAACTCTTTAAATTGAATTTCCTCCCCAATGGTTTATCCAATTGATTTGCGGTTTTTGTGTTACGTTTGTTTTAATGGTCCGAATATATTTATATAAAAGGTCAAGATGTTTACATGGGGGTGCTAGGGGGGCCTGAAAAATGTCAATTTTTTTTTAAATGCTCCAATCAAGTTCAAATTTGAAATTCGTGTTACCTAGAGGTCTAGAATATGCATATAAAAGGTCAAGGTTCTGTCTGGGTGGTTACAGGGGGCCCAAAAAATCTAAATTTTTGAAAATTCACCGATTAAGTTAAAATTTTAAATTGGTGTTACCCTAGAGATCTAGAATCAAATGGGGGTGCTAGGGGGGCCCAAATCAATTCCGTTAGGGAAGGGCGGATAACATGGGAGTGCTTACCATAGTTCCAAACATGACACCAAATTCTGGGCCCCAAAAAAAATTATCGGCGATTTCGACAGGTTTCGACTAGTAATATAATTAAGTTTAAAACAAGAGCAACTGATGTCGCGGATGACATGCCGGGCACACACAAGAACAAACTTTCAACTCGGCAAGGATAATTTATATCTGGAAGTTAGCCTCCCCCCCATGTGGAAGTGAGTAGATTAGAACAAACAAACAAATATGTCACTTCATGTTGGCTTTACAATAAAAGAAAATTATCTGATAAATGTGATAGGAACGATTTATAAATAGATTTGTTATAGTATATAACATAAATAGTTAGAGAGTGCCTTTTAGGATGTGCTTGTGTGGGGGAATACATGCATGCATATGAGAACCTCAGCCCTACCCCACCCACAAAAATAGAAAATAAAAATGTATTCATTAATTTTATATTAAAATTAAAGTAGACTAGTTAATAATTGATGGCAATAGTATAAAATAAATTAGCTAGATTAAAAAGTTTCATGAAAGAAAACTGTCATATTGGGGTGATTTTTGTTATTGATTCATCACTGTGAAACGATTTTCTAAACATGGTCAACATTACACAAGAATAAAAAAAGAATTTGTGGTATATCACGAGCACAACTTTAGAAAAGGCACTAATATTAGGGATTCAACAAATGTCAATGCTATTATATCTGCAAGGCTGTCCAGTTGAATAATTTTTAAATTTGAATACTGCATGAGATAATTCAACATTCTTAAGGGAGCTAGCTAAATAAATCTTAAATTTCCAAAATAATAATAATAATAAAAACAGTTTACTGTGTAATATATTTACATGAAAATAGGAAATAATATCTACAGTACATTTAACAGTAAATTAAAAAAAAAGGTTCATAACAATACGATGTACACAAAAAAATGTCCTTTTTTTTTTAGCAAATGCTAATTGTCAGTTATTTTTAAGATTAAAACAAATTCAACAAATTTGGCCAAAAAGCAGCATATTAATATTAAACTAGATTCAGCCTAATTACAAGATAATGACGGTCAGAGTAATATTTTCTAGTAGATCGGTTTATTCTAACAATGGAAACTATTAGTTTGATATACTGTAAATACTCTAATTATTCGAATTACATATTATTTAATTATTTATATAATTATAAATAAAGACTAGATTAAGAATAAAGACTTGGTATAGTAATTATTTACTTTTCAAGAAAACAGTTTTAATGTAAGGATTCAAAATGTTTCTACCAATTATTGCAGAAAACTTAAAAAGGTGATGCCAAGTACCTATAATACTTTTAGTTGAAGATTATAAAATATTTATTATGTTCCTATGAAATTAATGTTTGATCAACTTGAACAATCAACAGTTTATCATTCTACTAATTCTTGAGAAAATTTTTAACAATAGCCTATAGGATTCAAATGTTTGAATGGAATTGAAATAAAAAATTTCCATTCTTTGTAAACATTAAGCAATTTTTCATAATATTTTACAGTACTTTAACTGTAAATACAAGAACCATTTCAGGTATACATCAATAAATTGTAGGAAGCTTTATACTATCACCCCCCTCCCCCAGACTCCTATGGGCTTGAATAATTAATCCATAAATAATAGAAAAATTATAACATAAATATTAGATACTGTATATCCAAATTTTTGCAATTCTAATATTATATTCAAATGATTGGCTAATTAGCCAATCATTTGAATATAATATTAGAATTGCAAACATTTGAATTGTTTTTGCTGTATGTTGGATTAATACAACATACAGCAAAAACAATTCTGGTCTAAACTGGATCCTTAAATGTAAAATTGTTCTCCCAAAAAGTTATTATTTCATTGGTTTTATTTTCCATTTTTTCAGGAAATCAATTTGATGGTTAGAATATCTGATTTGTTAGCAATTTGAAGACCTTGCTATATTAGATCAGTCTTCACTATTTACACCCTTTTCTCTAGGTCAGGTTTTATTCTAAAGGTAATTTAAAGAATAAAATATTCCACATAAACAAACAACATAAACTAAAATGAATATTAGCAATAACTTGTATATTATAAGATGTGTATAATTAATAACAGTTGATATTATTTTAAAACTCAAAGTTTTGTTCGACGACATTATAAGAATGCTTACATAATGGGCCACATGCATGATCTAGATTAAATTTTGAAAATCACAGCTAGAATTATTCCTTTATAGTATTAGTACACAATTTAAAACTGAAATTTGCATAAACATAAATTATGTTTTGAAAATATTTTTTCAGGTTTAATCTTGATCAAATAATGTACGCTTCATTTAAATACTAAGGATCAAAAGCCTATTCACTATATTTTGGCAATCTTGTGTGTCTTTTTCAATACAATTTTTTATTCTCTGCTCTTTATAGGGATGAAAAGAAATAGCTAAATGAAGAGAATATATGAAATATTCTTTTAAATTAGACAAATCTAATTTCTACAATATTAATATGCTGACTTTTTTTTTTAAGGCTAAGAGTCTTTTAATGCAAACCACTGACAATTTATTTAAAAAATCAACCGAGAGACAATACCGAAATGATATGACCGAATTAAAATTTGTAACAAACATTACAATCAAATTGTCTCTGATTTTAAGTAAAATCTGACATACAAATAAAAATAGAATTTCTATAATTTTCTGCGACTGCTTTAGAGTGCGCTATTTTCAGATTTTATATATATATATTTTAAAATTTTCATCCGTTTCATATAAAATAAAAACTATAAATAATTAAAAATTTATTTACATAAAAGTGTTTAGGATTAAAAAAAAAAAACATATTTTGATGGTCCAAAACATTTTTCAAAATAATACACCTTAAAGGCTTTTGAAACATTTTCTGAACCAATAAATAAAACTTTGGATGTAACAAAAAAAAAAAAAAAAAAGATGGGAGATTCAGGCAATAAATAATTTAAGGAAAATAATGAAAGTAACTTTGGAAGCTGAAATCATCTGGAATCATCCCTATGCAGCATAGTCCTGAAACAGTTCTACAAAATGATCACTTTAAGAATCACGAACATCTCGCTGCACACTGTGAGGTATCATAAATGTCAACTTACATGGCTCAGCAATACCCAGCATTCCATCATGTTACGCACAACCAATTGTGAAATGGAGTCATACTTAAAAAGGCAGTAGTCTACGAAGACAATTTTGGAAGACCTAAAAACGACCAAAGATTTAACTTCCTTTTGTTGAAATGAAATATTAACACATCGTAAATTCTTTCTCGGTTTAATTATCATTTGATGATCGACTTTAATATAATTTTTTTTTTTTTTGGCAAATTAGCAATTCTTTTAAAGAAACATTTGACACGATGGAGAAATTTTGAGTGATGAGACCCTGTAAGTAGCTTTGGCAACTAAATAATCACAGTAGCTGATCAATAACCGGATATAGTAGAGACATATGTTCAGCTCCTTTGATTGGAAGCTTATTAAGAGAATAATGGGATATCATATCTGGAATGCTATCAAATGGATTGCTGAACTGACCTAAAATATATTTACCATCCTCACGGTGGACAATCTTCATATGCATGAAGCCTCGTGCACTTCTAAAAAAAAAACAGAAGAAAAAAAAAACTCAAATTTAAAAATAATAGAAAAATTATTTTTTTTGTCATAAATTTTTAATTATTTATAGTTTTTATTTTATATGAAACGGATGAAAATTTTAAAATATATATATATAAAATCTGAAAATAGCGCACTCTAAAGCAGTCGCAGAAAATTATAGAAATTCTATTTTTATTTGTATGTCAGATTTTACTTAAAATCAGAGACAATTTGATTGTAATGTTTGTTACAAATTTTAATTCGGTCATATCATTTCGGTATTGTCTCTCGGTTGATTTTTTAAATAAATTGTCAGTGGTTTGCATTAAAAGACTCTTAGCCTTAAAAAAAAAAGTCAGCATATTAATATTGTAGAAATTAGATTTGTCTAATTTAAAAGAATATTTCATATATTCTCTTCATTTAGCTATTTCTTTTCATCCCTATAAAGAGCAGAGAATAAAAAATTGTATTGAAAAAGACACACAAGATTGCCAAAATATAGTGAATAGGCTTTTGATCCTTAGTATTTAAATGAAGCGTACATTATTTGATCAAGATTAAACCTGAAAAAATATTTTCAAAACATAATTTATGTTTATGCAAATTTCAGTTTTAAATTGTGTACTAATACTATAAAGGAATAATTCTAGCTGTGATTTTCAAAATTTAATCTAGATCATGCATGTGGCCCATTATGTAAGCATTCTTATAATGTCGTCGAACAAAACTTTGAGTTTTAAAATAATATCAACTGTTATTAATTATACACATCTTATAATATACAAGTTATTGCTAATATTCATTTTAGTTTATGTTGTTTGTTTATGTGGAATATTTTATTCTTTAAATTACCTTTAGAATAAAACCTGACCTAGAGAAAAGGGTGTAAATAGTGAAGACTGATCTAATATAGCAAGGTCTTCAAATTGCTAACAAATCAGATATTCTAACCATCAAATTGATTTCCTGAAAAAATGGAAAATAAAACCAATGAAATAATAACTTTTTGGGAGAACAATTTTACATTTAAGGATCCAGTTTAGACCAGAATTGTTTTTGCTGTATGTTGTATTAATCCAACATACAGCAAAAACAATTCAAATGTTTGCAATTCTAATATTATATTCAAATGATTGGCTAATTAGCCAATCATTTGAATATAATATTAGAATTGCAAAAATTTGGATATACAGTATCTAATATTTATGTTATAATTTTTCTATTATTTATGGATTAATTATTCAAGCCCATAGGAGTCTGGGGGAGGGGGGTGATAGTATAAAGCTTCCTACAATTTATTGATGTATACCTGAAATGGTTCTTGTATTTACAGTTAAAGTACTGTAAAATATTATGAAAAATTGCTTAATGTTTACAAAGAATGGAAATTTTTTATTTCAATTCCATTCAAACATTTGAATCCTATAGGCTATTGTTAAAAATTTTCTCAAGAATTAGTAGAATGATAAACTGTTGATTGTTCAAGTTGATCAAACATTAATTTCATAGGAACATAATAAATATTTTATAATCTTCAACTAAAAGTATTATAGGTACTTGGCATCACCTTTTTAAGTTTTCTGCAATAATTGGTAGAAACATTTTGAATCCTTACATTAAAACTGTTTTCTTGAAAAGTAAATAATTACTATACCAAGTCTTTATTCTTAATCTAGTCTTTATTTATAATTATATAAATAATTAAATAATATGTAATTCGAATAATTAGAGTATTTACAGTATATCAAACTAATAGTTTCCATTGTTAGAATAAACCGATCTACTAGAAAATATTACTCTGACCGTCATTATCTTGTAATTAGGCTGAATCTAGTTTAATATTAATATGCTGCTTTTTGGCCAAATTTGTTGAATTTGTTTTAATCTTAAAAATAACTGACAATTAGCATTTGCTAAAAAAAAAAGGACATTTTTTTGTGTACATCGTATTGTTATGAACCTTTTTTTTTAATTTACTGTTAAATGTACTGTAGATATTATTTCCTATTTTCATGTAAATATATTACACAGTAAACTGTTTTTATTATTATTATTATTTTGGAAATTTAAGATTTATTTAGCTAGCTCCCTTAAGAATGTTGAATTATCTCATGCAGTATTCAAATTTAAAAATTATTCAACTGGACAGCCTTGCAGATATAATAGCATTGACATTTGTTGAATCCCTAATATTAGTGCCTTTTCTAAAGTTGTGCTCGTGATATACCACAAATTCTTTTTTTATTCTTGTGTAATGTTGACCATGTTTAGAAAATCGTTTCACAGTGATGAATCAATAACAAAAATCACCCCAATATGACAGTTTTCTTTCATGAAACTTTTTAATCTAGCTAATTTATTTTATACTATTGCCATCAATTATTAACTAGTCTACTTTAATTTTAATATAAAATTAATGAATACATTTTTATTTTCTATTTTTGTGGGTGGGGTAGGGCTGAGGTTCTCATATGCATGCATGTATTCCCCCACACAAGCACATCCTAAAAGGCACTCTCTAACTATTTATGTTATATACTATAACAAATCTATTTATAAATCGTTCCTATCACATTTATCAGATAATTTTCTTTTATTGTAAAGCCAACATGAAGTGACATATTTGTTTGTTTGTTCTAATCTACTCACTTCCACATGGGGGGGAGGCTAACTTCCAGATATAAATTATCCTTGCCGAGTTGAAAGTTTGTTCTTGTGTGTGCCCGGCATGTCATCCGCGACATCAGTTGCTCTTGTTTTAAACTTAATTATATTACTAGTCGAAACCTGTCGAAATCGCCGATAATTTTTTTTGGGGCCCAGAATTTGGTGTCATGTTTGGAACTATGGTAAGCACTCCCATGTTATCCGCCCTTCCCTAACGGAATTGATTTGGGCCCCCCTAGCACCCCCATTTGATTCTAGATCTCTAGGGTAACACCAATTTAAAATTTTAACTTAATCGGTGAATTTTCAAAAATTTAGATTTTTTGGGCCCCCTGTAACCACCCAGACAGAACCTTGACCTTTTATATGCATATTCTAGACCTCTAGGTAACACGAATTTCAAATTTGAACTTGATTGGAGCATTTAAAAAAAAATTGACATTTTTCAGGCCCCCCTAGCACCCCCATGTAAACATCTTGACCTTTTATATAAATATATTCGGACCATTAAAACAAACGTAACACAAAAACCGCAAATCAATTGGATAAACCATTGGGGAGGAAATTCAATTTAAAGAGTTAGGAATGACAGACACACGGAGAAAATTTGTTTATTAATATAATTAATTCATAGATTTCCTTAGACCAGGAAACCATCCCCTATATTGAAAATAAATAATCATAATCACTATGTAAACCATGTTTCGGAGTTCCTGATATGTCTTGTGTAGTCGTATAGTTGGGTATGTTTCATATTTGTTCCTGTCTTACTAAGTAAGCAAATGTTTAGTACTTACCTTAATTATAGAAACATCTTTTACTTTTCTTCCAAGTTGTACTATAAATAAATATTGTGATACAATTATTTACCCAACATGCCGGAGGTCATTTACACTACATTAATTATCCATAAGGATGTTTACCCATATGTTGTATTGGCAGCAGAAGAGTGAGCCGTCATTATAGGTGGCGCCCGAACAGAAACCCCCTATAATGATGGCATACTCTTCCGCTGCCAGTACAATGTTGGGGCAAACCCTTATTACAGGTAATAAACGTAAAGATACACAAACACCAGCATGTTCAGGTGATAATTGTAACACAATATTTATTTATAGTCAAACTTGGACCAAAACAAAGATATTTCTACAATTAAGCTAAGTACTAAACATTTGCTTATGTAGTAAGACAGGAACAAATATGAAATGTGCCCAGCCATCGGACTGCCTACGACATAGCAGAAACCTCGAAACAGGGCGACATGTTGATTACGGTGACAATTTATTTTCAGTATAAAGGGGCTGGTTACCCGGTCTAGCAGAACACCAGTCACAAGAGTGACTGGTGTTGGATAACATGCCGGGCACACACAAGAACAAACTTTCAACTCCAGCAAGGTAATTTATAGCTAAAAGTTACAACCCCACGTGGAAGCGAATAGATTAAGGAAATTAATCTATTCACTTCTATGTGTTGGCTTTACAATAAAAGAAAATTGGCTGATAAGCGTAGGAGGAATGGTCTATAAACAGATTTGTTATATTAAAAAATATTATAATCTTGCTTAAGATCAAAATTTTTTGTCAGTTATAAAACAGTTGTATCTGCCCCCTTTCAATTGCACTTTCTAAAATTGTTGTCAGACTTTAAATTTGAATATTGTCATGTGATTGAAGTATTCAGAGATTGTACATCGAAATTTGCATTTCATTATTTTTGCTTTGCTGTGATTTTTATTTGTGTAATTTATTTGAGAAGAGAGCCACAGCATGGCGCTAGTATTATAATAGAACATTGTCAAGTTTGACTATTTGATTCTACTGTATATAAAAACAGCTCTTGAAGTAATACCAATATTAGATTTATTAAGATGTCTAGTTCTCTGTTTAACATTATGGTTATTTGACTAAAAACAAGGTTGTATCTGTTTATTGATTCTTAGACACGACTAATTTTGGCTTATTTCTTCCAAAATCATCAAAAAGCTTATTGATTTACCTTTATTTATTGCTTTGTACCATTGCTACTTGGAGTTAGATACTATTTAATTGCTCATGATATAATTCGATTGTAATTTTTCAATAGTAGTAATATGCATCATTTAAAGTTGACAACACATATACACTGTGTAACACACTATTAACTAGACATTTTTGGATAAAGAAAAATCTATTTTCCAGAAACAGAATACCTGTAATAGTTTTTAAAGTGTTAACATTACACTATTTACAACTTAAAATGACTTACACTGTAATCTACTCTTTTTTTTTTCTTTAAAAAAACATGTAGCCTATAATATTTAGATGAAAAAAAATATTTTAAATTATTCAACCCAAAATTAACAAAAACAAACACACGGGTCTTAGTATTGCATTAGAGACCGGAGGAATCAAATTCTATAAACATAAATATTTCAATAGTAATATGATTTTAATTTACGATTGTATTTTTACACATTGTTGTCTCTCTGTGTTTTAATAAGCCTAAAAACATATCACTCTTGCTGCTTGAAACATTACATTGATGTATTATATTTAAGAGCTGGAACCCTTGCAAAAATAGAATCCATGTAAAAAAAAAAAGATGATTGAGAATACTATTATTTAGTGTTAATTTTAAATAAAATGTCCACATATGCTATTTATTAAATTTTTAAATTTTTTTTTTTTAAATATTGATTTACAATCTC
>PXIH01S0049204.1:0-12055 GCA_003024985.2 Euperipatoides rowelli
TGCCCCCCCCCTAAGAATGAAGGCTAGATCCGCCCTTGATGTAATGGCAGGACGGAAGATCCCGGATGTTGTTACCCCTACTAGACTCAACACCAGCCAACAATTAGAACTAAATTTTGAACTGCAGAAGAAAGACAAAATCATTACTGCGTTGAAGGATGAATTAGCGGGTCAGATTCCCATGATGGACGCGTTACAAGAGGACATAGAATTCCTTAAATATGAATTAAGCAGAAATAAGTTACGCGAAGCACCTCACAGCTCCGATCGTAACGAGCTTGCACAGCCGGAAATAAGTAGACAAAAGGAAAACAGCGCTAGTTTTGACTTTAGTTCTTCCCCAGTTGCCCATAGTAGTCCACCCCAAGGTTGCAATACTGAAACTAACCCCTCAAAATTCCCACAAACGAAAGATAGAGATCAACCGCAATCTGAGAACTATCTACAAAGCCTAAACCCAATAAACGTTGTCAGTTGCCAGATAACTGGGCTTCTCATACAGCGTATGACATATCTACTGAATTAGCCCCTTTTCAAATTTTAGAGGGAGATGTTTTTGGGATAGAAAGGTACAGTACATAGTGGAGTTTAGGGCTCTCTCTGCTCAATACAAGTGGCCTGATGCAAAAGCACAGTCCATCGTAGAAAAAATGATAACCGGTAAGGCCAAAGCATTAGACGTGGCCGGACTCGGGAATCAAAATTTCCTTACGTTGGAGGAAAGACTCCAAGTTTTATGTAAGTTCTTCTCCTTACAGGTAGATAAAACCCAAAAGAGGAAATTGTTTAACAAATGTACCCAGGGACTAGAGGAAACCGCGCTGAGTTACATATTATGTTTGTTTGCACTAGCGGAACCATTAAGGCCCCCTCCTGGCCATTCGTTAGTTGAACATGAGAAAATGATACTGGATAGATATAAGATAGGTTTACTTCTTAACTTAGGGATAGAATTAATATGTAGAAATAACCTATGTTTGCGAGAGAGTATTGAATATATAGAAGATATAGAACTTCAATTTAAATTATTAGCAGAAAAGAGCAATCGATTAACAGAAAGAATACAAAAGTGAGCACGAGGTTTCTCTAGCTAAACAAATTGAGGAAGTAAAGGCTAGCGTAGCAGAATTGTTGAAACTAAGTAAGGAGAAGTCAGCTAAGGAATGGGTTAGGACTCCATTATTTTGCAATTTTTGAAAGATACCGGGACATGCAAAAGATCGTTGCTATAAAAAGCCAAGGACAACGATCATGCCTCCTAGCGGTGTTATGACGTTAAACGCCAACCCCCTATACTCGTAGGTACCGTGAGTGTTGGAGACAACAGTGTCAGTGGGCGAACCGGTACTAAAGTAGTTGCATTACCCAAAATTAAATCTGATAAAACAAAAAACATGCATAATGATAATGGAGAGAGTTGGAAAGTGGCAAATAAGTTCAAAACAAATAAAATTCCGTCAAAAATGTCCGTTAATAATAAGACTAGTAATGCCAATAACGTTGATAACAAAAAAATTGTAGTTAGCTCAGCATCTCATCCACCCGGGTTTATAACAAATAATTTGTGGGAATTACTAAGCAACGAAGACCCAGTTGCAGAATGTAAACCCAAAATTACACCAAACAAAATGATATCAACGTAAATGCGAGTCGAACATTAAATAAATCACGTAAGGCTAAAGGTGTGAAAAAAATCCAAACAAGGCTAGGCATGAGTAAAAAGAGTAGGAACCTAAGCGTGGGGAACTAAAGTAAGCAATACTCACTGTATTAAATTTTCTAAATTATATAAGGATAAGCCCCTAATTCAGGTCAAAATCTCAGGAAGAAAGGTATTTGCACTTCTGGACAC
The DNA here is from genome assembly GCA_003024985.2 of Euperipatoides rowelli. Lineage (NCBI taxonomy): Eukaryota > Metazoa > Onychophora > Udeonychophora > Euonychophora > Peripatopsidae > Euperipatoides > Euperipatoides rowelli. Next base: position 1,853 of record PXIH01S0049204.1, read on the forward strand.
AGGAGCAGAAAATTGTTTGGTGGACAAGAATTACATCGCGAAAGATCAGTTAGAAGAAAAAAATGGCGATATCAATTAAATTGCCCGTTTAGAGTAAAACGTTGACAGGAGTACGTACCCTGATTGATATCAAAATAGCAGAAAAGGACATAATTTAGCCTATGTGCATAATTAAAATGCAGGAGAGATCGGTATTCCAGGTTATACTAGGCTTTGACTGGTATACGTTACACAATGCCATAATTGACTGTGAATATAGGACGGACACGTTCCAAGTGAACCCTGGCATATCATGATCAAGAGGTCAACCAATCTCAACTGAGATGAGAAGTCAACTGTGAATCTACCTTCATGGAGAATAAACGAGATGTCAGCCAAAATCTTGAGTTATAAGAGTTATTCAAATTGTCCGAATTAGGTTTAAGCATCCCACATAAGCAGGCGTTAGAAAATATCTTAAACAAACACAAAATAATACCTAAAGAGGACGTCACCAACATGAAAGGAGCTAATACCCCCCCTAGGAACCGAAATTCAAGAACGAGATCCTGATTTACCAAATGCAATATTGTATACGACATACTTTATATGAACTTCTGCTCCAACAACTCGAAAAAGCAAACATTATTAAAAAAACTCATAGCCCATACAATTCCCCCTTTTTAATTTTACCAAAAAAAGACTCCAAAGAAGTTTGTATATGCTTAGACTTGAGCAAAATTAATAATCAGATTGTGAACCGGTGCGTGTATATTCAGCAGCCTCGATTAAAACAACGGCTATTTTAGCGTTAAATTAACAGAAGAGGCAAAAAAAAGTTCGCTTTTTCAGTACCGTTCGCTAAATATACTTTCACACGTCTTTGTCAGGGTTGTTTAACATCTGCATCCATATTTAAAAAATATTATGGTGGAATGTCTGCATGATATCATATTAAAAGGCCATGTTTTTGTATATTTGGACGATATAATCATCCACTCGCTAAATATTGACGAACATTTGCAAACGTTGGAGGAAGTATTAGCCGCACTAGAGAAGGCCAATTTAGCTGTCAAACCCTCTTATTGTAAGCTCTTTAGGGAATCAATAAAGTATTTAGGACACATAGTAGATAAAAATGGTTATAGGCCAGTAGAAAATAGTGTAACAGCAATACAAAAATTAGTTAGGCCCACCATAGTAAAAGGAGTGTGAAGCTTCTTAGGCAGCCTCAATTTTTACTGAAAATGTATATTAAATTTCGCAGAAATTGCAGCACCTCTATACGATTTACTAAGGAAAAGAAACACACAAATTACGTGGAATGAGAATGCTGAACTCGCTTTCCAAACGTTAAAACAAAAGTTAACAACTGCCCCTTTACTAACGTTTCCCAAATATGATAGGCCATTTATTATAAAATCAGACGCGTCACCCACCTCAATAGGCACCGGGTTAGAACAAAAGAATGATGACGATGAACTGCAATCCATTGCATATGCAAGCAGAAGATTAAATAAAGCTGAGAGAAAGTACGCGGTTATTGAGGGAGACGTTAGATATCGTATTCGCACTCGATCAATTTAAACATATGACATATGGCAACAAAGTCATACTGATGACGGATCATAAACCAATGACCTACATAGTTGAATTAAAAGATACAAATTCCAGAGTAGCAAGATGGATGATTAGATTCCAGCAAAACGATGTACATTTTGAACACTTACCAGGAAAATTTAATAGTTTCGCGGACATGCTCTCGCGAAGTCATGAAGAAAGTGAGACGGTCAATACATGTGCATTAGCAACAACCAAAAGACCAATCACAATCGAACTAATGCAGACAGAAGAACAGAACGATCCATTTTGCTACGAACTAATAAATAAAATAAAAGAAAAGAAATTAAACAATGATAATTACATTTTAGGTGAAAACAATTTACTACTGAACTAATACAATTAGGCAAATCCCAATTTACAGCATATAGGACGGTTGTTCCCGCATCTTTAATAGCAGAAATACTATATAAATATATCATGATAGTCTGGCAGGGGGGCACTTCTCACTAACACAAACTTTATGCAAAATTAAAAGAAACTTTACTTAGGATACCATATTTGCTGATATTAAAACGTCAGTAGCTGCAAAAAGTGTCAACGGAGAAATAGAGCTAAGACAAAAGCACTTATCCAAGCTGTAGAACCACCACCCACCTGCATGTCTAAGCTCAGCATCAATATACTAGGTCCCTTCTCAACCACACAAAGAAGAAACAAATACATAACATACACTGACCATTTCTCAAGGATGACCTTTGCCAGCCCACTCCCAAGCCAAGAAGCACACATATACGCGCTATGGCGGCTCCAAAAGGATACTAATAGATAGAGGACCACAACTGGCATGCTACATCATGTCCACCCTATGTGCAAAGCTCGGAATAGAGCGCATAACAAATCTTTATTGGCCAAGGAGCAACGGCATAAGTGAAAGAATAGATAGTAAAATACTACTTTTAATAAGCCATTATTGCAACAAAAACTTTACCGATTGGGGCACCATGCTCCCATACTTAATGCAGGTAATCAACAATACTGTCCATAGCAGTACAAAACAAGTCCCTTTCTATATCTTTCATGGATTTCACCAATACGATGCATTTTCACAATTCAACATAAACGATAACGAAAATGACCTAGAAAGAAGCGACTTAGTAGATGCCATAATGGAGAAGCTGGAGACTGCAAAGTCAGAAGTATTCTCTAATCTGCAAAACGCGTCTATCAATAATGCGAGAAACAAAGATAGAGGGTGCCGCCTCCGTGAGTTTAGTATAGGTGATGATGTGTTAGCTTTAGATGTAGCCAGTTACGCAGGTCATAATAGGAAGCTAAACGAAAGGTACACAGGACCCTATACTGTAATAAAACGGACAAGGTTGGCAAATTATATCATACAAGATATAAACCACCCTGATATAACTAAACAAGTCCACGTGGACAAACTAAAACCTTACATACATAGGGAACAACTCTAAAATGAAGAAGTAAATAATACAGATTCTATATCCAGGCATGGTGAAATAAAGAATCTAGACAAACTAACCCCATAACTTTCCCAGATGAAACTGAGAAGATGAGGAAACCCATGACTCGGAAAAATCCGAAAAACAACAAATTGTAGAATATGAAGAATATCTACAATACCTACAACATATAAACTCGATGGAAACGCCACCCAGCGAGATAAATAAGCAAAACTGTCAACAAAATTTTGGGGATTCAAATAGCAACTCTTTGGGAAACGGTGTACCTACTGACACTGAAGATCCAAATGTTACACACCAATATTATCTTCGAGAAAGAATTCTTAAATAAATAATACAATATAAGTGTACACTTAGCATAAGAAAAGAAAATATTTATGAATAAAACGTATGTTCAAAAAAAAAGAAAACCGAAAATAATTAGAGATTTAAACATAAACAAATGATGCTTAAATATAAATAAAAATTAACAATGAAATCAGTCCCAAATCAGATAAAACAAATTAAAAATTAGAAAAAAAAAGGAAAAGATAAATGTTAATTTAATAAATAATAAAGTATAAATCAAGTAAAATATACTAAAGAAGAAATCAAAATGCAAGAAAATGCAAGGATAAATTAAAATCAAAAGAAAGGACAAACAACAAATTTAAACAAGAATAATTTATAAAATATATAGAAATATTGAGAAAAAATTAGAACAGAGCAAATGCCAAAATTAAAAAAAAAATTCATCTGGGATCATTGCTGGTCTCTGGCAGAGTAGTTGATGCACTTCACGGGTGGGTCGAGCCAAACGCTTCAATAAACGAGCCTTCTGGCGAGCACCCAACCGCTTACGCTTATATACATGGCTCGTGCTTGACCAAAATCCAACAAAAGAGACGTAAAAGAATGAACAACTGGAACCACATCTGGTTGGACAGAAGTAGAGGGAGTGGAAATTTCGGACACTGAACTCTCAACGGCAACAATAGACTCCTCAGGTATATTAATAGCCTGTGGTGAAGTAGAAGTGGGGTGGGTCCTCTCGTAGCATAAGTCCACATAATCCTTTGCCAAGATATCATAAGACCTTCGAACATAAGTCAACTCATCAAAACACTGCAGATATTTCCCAGCCAAGGAAGTGAAAAGATGCCTGTCGCATATGCTTTGGCCTCAAATAAGTGTCAAAGGCATCATAGGGAGCAGGCACACTGACATCCTGGCCTGCTAAAACTTCTTTCAAGGCAGCCATGAGGAATACAAGATATTTTTTTTTTTTTGCTTTTCAATACGGTAGCAAAAATATTGCTTTGATAATCTGATGGCAAATATAAAATGAAACACGCAAATACAAACAAATAAGATAACAGTAGCTAAGCATACGGAATTGGAAAAGGAGCGTTGGACTTCACCATTCAATAAATGATAAAGTCCAGAATGAAAATTTGATTAAATATTTCATTCCTGTAAATTACAAGTTATCTCAACTTCACTTTATACAAAAAAGTGAGGTTAAGAAATGAAAAGAAAGGTGGTATCACAAGGAAGAAAAATAAAATGTATTAACTTCTTGAATTACAAACAAAAAAAGAGTTAAAAAAGGCAAAGAAAAGAACTAAATTGAGGAAAGGAAACAAATATTATATTGAGTAGAGAAAATGAGATAGAAGAAAAAGAAATTAAACATTTATTTGCAAGTTTCACAAACAAAAAAAAAAGGGGGGGTTGACATTTAATTTTTGATTATTGACAAATATAAATTAAATATGTGCACTCAGTTTTTTTGAGTATTACAAATTAAAAATGAATACAAGTTAAAAAAAATTCACTCAGTTTTTTTTTAGTGATACTGTTCAATGTTAAACAAAAAATAATCTACTCTGTTTTTTTTTTGAGTGGTACAAACTAAACAAGAATTTTGGGTTACAGGGTATGAAATTTCACTCAACTTCTTTTGGGAGTGAGACAGAGTCAATCATATGTTGGGTTACAATCACAATTTTTTACAATTTTACATATATATTGTTAAGTGGATGGTCAAAGAAAGGGAATATTAAAACAAAGAGTAGTAATAACTTATTTCAAGTTTATCAAAGAATAGAGTTATGTCATTTATCAATAGCAATTGATAAACTACAGAATAAATCTTATTCCTATTTTTTAGCTTACTTGATTTGACCATTCACATTTACAGTTTTATTTATTCATGTTGGATATTTTTTTTATCTTGATATGTTACTATGCTACTTCTACCATCTCATTCTCAATCCCTGAATCTTCTCCTCTGGGCCAGCCACCCAAGGCATAGCCACCTCTTTACCCTTTGTTTCTCTGCAAAGAAATGAAAAGACTTTAAATAATGAACAATCTCAAATGACAATAAATTATAAATCTGAATTTTAATGCAAATTGCTTATTATAGTGGACTTTAAAGAAATACAAATAAATATGATGAAAATAATACCAAATACAATGTTTAATTTGACCTGGAGGGAAATCTGTATTATAGTTACCATGGTTACCAAACTGAAGCTGTAATTTTATCTTTTCTGACATCAATAATGGTACCAAATACTCCCACGCGGTGGCGCCTTCTTCCTTGTTAATCTGCATAAAATAGCAGATGACAGTCTATAGCAACCTATAGGATAAGAATCAATAATATCAACTATGCTACTATTGACAACAAGGAGATATAAAAGCTCATGCACAGGATATATTGAAAGAAAGTGGCCAGAATACCAAAGAGCAAAGCAAGTCAACAAGTCTGATTTTAGAATCGAACACCAGCAAGATGAGGAAGATAAAAACATTGTTTCAAAGATGTATTCTAGCGAAAACTAGTTACCAGACTGCCTCTTCATCTTGCAACAATAATTACCAGATTTCCGCTAATTGACCACAGTTGGACCTACAGTACCTTCCATCCTTTCATCACCTAATTGCCGTTACCTATATTAAGCAGAGCCACTTCTCGTTTACTACTCTATGGTTAGCTTACCCTGGTTTCCGGTGTCAACAAGTTTTCCTGTTTCCCGTAACCGTAAGCAAATCTTATCATAGACTCTCAATTTTAAAGACATTGATTTTAGTTCATCCTCCTTCCCCTCTCCCTTGGCTATGCCCTTATTGCCCTACTATTTCTCTTTCTCTTCTCTTTGCTGCACGTTTTGGCCACATTTTTTAATCAAGTGTACATACTAAGGGAAATTCTGTAATCTTAATTTTTGGGGAATGGCTATCGTTGTCAATTGTCATTATATGCAAATATGTTTGTTTGCTAACTGCTCTGAGTTTTTGTGTGTGTAGCACTTAAAATTATTTGAAATGCTTTATTTATTTTTATTGGTCAGATCTCTTACCTAGCAAGCACTAGATGGGGGTAGTACCTGCTCATTTCTATCGGGGCAGGGATAAAAAAGGGTTACTCCCCCTTTCTCCTCCTTAATCCTATATCAGCCGGTTTGGACTGTTATTTTGTTAAGTTCAGCTAGCTCTCTCTCATTTTGTCTCATTAAGCTGGTTTCTAGACCTTTATGAGATTTCATCATAAATTGGCACAATTTGACCCTTGTTCTATATATATATTATATCTTGGGTTTAGTAGGTGTTTACGTTAAGCCTACATGTGAATGCATTAAGTTATACTTCTTAACTTATGGAGTTTACATGTAAGTGTAAATATAGCCAGTTTAGAGATATAGTATACATGTGGTGATTTTACCCAGGGCTTATTCCTCCGATCTATGCAGGTTCATATGTGGATAAGTCAGTGCCATCCGCGCACTACTCTACCCTACATATGGGCTATGGAGATAATAGGAATATTCCCCAAGGGTGGGATCATATTTGTGATGTAAAGAGGTAGTGGAATGATTGTTCATAGCTGCACCGCATGCATTACAAATATGATCAAGAGAGCCCAAGTTCCAGGCGTTGTGCAATTATAAATTAAAACTACTTATCAGAGATTTGATTTATAGGGTATGTTACTGGAAATAAGGCTCCCCACTCAGGCAGAGACTCTCAATATCTCATATATCTATGAGCTCCTCCACGTTGTTCCCTTAATTGAGCGTCTACTTCGGGGATAAGTAGTTATATAGGTAGTGGAGTGGATAATGGCTGAGTGCAATTAAAGTTTTCTGAAATACATAATCTTCCTCGTGATAGAATAGAGCAAATTAGGGGTGAGGGAAGCTCTATGAGGAAAATTATGAACAGTCCAAAGAAGCTTTAACAGTCTAAGTTATGACACATGTGTGTTTGTATTATTTAAGAACATTACATGCATATCCCAGGGTCTCAGTTGGAATGATTAGTCATTCCAGCAAGTCTTCTTTATTTTATTCTGTGGCTGGATTGACGGATGTCAATCCAAAGGAGTGTACGACCCCGCTGGTATATACTGTATGTACAGTTCTGTTTAGTTTTAGGATTTTACTTTACCTGTAACTAGAACACGAGTTGCTAACTTTGTATTGTTTATGCAGTTTTATTCCAGTTAAAAAGCTATTGGAATCCAGGACAGCATACATTCCTTTTATTTTATTTAAATAAACAAGCACTCTCTTTTCGCTGTAAACCAACCAGCATTCACTTTGTCTATAATGAATAAGGTCTTTTTAAACTCAACTTTTTGTATTTTGTCATTAGTTTGAGTCGTACATTCAAGGAATAACTGTCTTCGTTTATGCTTTATTTAAGATTGAGCAAAGATTTACTATTTTGTAGTAAATGCATTGCTCACATAATTATAAGACCGTAAACATTGCATAAAAAAGACAACTTCCTTTGCATATATGAATCATGCTAATTTATTCATTAAAGGACAAATGTAACGGATTTTTTTATTTATTTATTCTTATTGATTTTCAAAGATTTTTGCATCTTATCAAAAAAAATCCACCAAAAGAAAAAAATATATAAAAGTTATTTACAATTCAATTTTTAAAATATTTGTCTTTAGCTCCTACCCCTAAAACATTGTCTATTATATACGCTTTGGGAGATATTTTGTTATGTAATTGTTCAGAAATGGATAGAGCTTGCTACACTAAACTATACAATATTGTCAGCTAAAGGCTAGAAATCGTATGGACTAATTGTATAAATACTTGTACAGAATCAGAATCAAATTCAATCTTTGTGCTAATATGGTCCAATGTCTTTACAGCATAAATCAATTACCACCTAAACAGATATTGTGACAGTTTCGTCATCAAAACAATCTCGGTCCAAAAAAAAATTGAAACCTTTTTTTTTTTGGAATCTCAGACGGAGGACAGGAATATTCTTAATTTTACCTTTAAATAACTTTTTTTTTATGCATTTAAAAATTTTTTTTAAGTAATAATCTTTGAAAATAAATAATTAAAAAAAAAATTAAAATCCATTACATTTGACCTTTAACTGTATTTAAATGTGTCACCTTATTGTTATTTAATGAAAGTTAGTTTTTTAACTTTTGTCACATTTGGTCAGGATGGCTTTTACCACTTCTGCCATATTTATTTTATTATGTACATAGTTCAACAGATGGTGAGAGCCATCCGCCCACTCTTGGCCCCCAGCTATAATTATGACAATGTTATTGGTAATGAGGTTTTCCATCGTATCATTTTTTTTATCCTTATTGTATACAATTTGTTCCATCCTGGAAATAAATTATTTATTTGATACGTGAACCAGAGGCCATTCTTATTTATTAGAGATGTCAACATTAGCTTAATCTGTTATCTTTTCACTCACCAATCAAGATTTCCAAAGGTTCCAGAATTACCTTCAAGTCCAAATTAAATTAGCCTTCTTTTTGTTTCCCTTCTTTTTTTATAGTGTCCTCCCTCTCCTTGTAACATATACTCTGCAGACTATGCCGGTGCCTGTCACAGTAGTAGTGCAATTTGGGGTTTAAGTGGAGGGGGTGGGGGGGAATCATTATAAAATATATTTTATTTTTTTGATACTGTAAGCTATCTGTAAATTGATATTTTGATTTTTTTAATTTATGTAATGGTTATAGATTAGTGTTATTAAAACCTTAATGGAAATATTAATTTCTCCTAAAATGATCCTACAATAATGTAATTTAGCCTATAAGATTTAAACAAGTAACACGATATTTTATTCAAAATATTAATCACAATAAATAAAATATAAATGGTAAAATAAAAATACAAAATTCATATTAGGATTTTTTTTTATGAATTTAATATCAATTTTGTATTTTTCATTGCTGCTTACTGGTGTTCCCGGAGAGACTCCTATTGGCATGATTGTTTCAGCTATTTCTTTGAGATGTGATAATAAAGTGGTCCGTTCTGTTCCAGTAAGAATAGATCCCAGAAGACATAAATAATAAGGTGAAGCATCACTTCTTACAGCAGGTAGAATAAGTTTACAGTAAATGTCTGGCGAGACAAAATATCCAATTAAAGCTGCTGCCTTTTCTATCTATAATAAAGTAAGATAGGAATGCCAGTGTTTGGTATGATTAATCTAATAAATAACTACTTATTTGATATTCTAAATAACTTTAATTTTTTTTAACAAATAATATTACAGGTGATTAAACATTTTTAAAAATAATTTATTTTTAAAAAGACCGACTGAAAAAAAAAGATTCTACATCTTTTTTTTTAATTCGGTCTTTTTCAAAATAAATTATTTTTATTTAAACATTTTAAAAATAATTTATTTCAAAAAGACCGACTGAAAAAAAAAAGATTCTACATCTTTTTTTTTAATTCGGTCTTTTTCAAAATTAATTATTTAAGTGGAAAATCCCTGTGGCCTGCCACTTTTTAGGGTTTAGTAAAATTGACACTACTCATCTAATTTTTAATTTAACCATCTAATTTTTTGTAACAGTTATCTTAAGTAGATGTACTTTTAATATCCAGAAGATAATTAGCATGGCTTATCAGATTAAAATTTGCGGTATGCTAATTAACCTTGCAGTCATCGCGGTCAAAAAGTTACATGAGTAGTCGCAGTGTATTTGTGAGATACATGTGTTTAAATAAAAAATATAAAAAAACTTAAATAGTAGTATTTTGTTCTATTTTTTATCAGGAATTTTAATATATAAAAAAAATCCACCAAACAGATTTTCTTTTATGAATTTTTTTCTAATTGCCCGCATACAACCGAAATCATTTCAGCTCGTATTTTCCCCGTATTTCCC
>PXIH01S0049223.1:0-11809 GCA_003024985.2 Euperipatoides rowelli
TAGAATAAGGCTTAATTAAGGGGGGAGGGCAGCCTTAGGAGATAGTCTATGCAGCTCGGCGAAGCTATCGTGTTCTAATATCGGACACATGTCTTACTTTACTACATGTGAAACATTTTTTATCTGTTTTGTTTTCATAATTATAATTATTTACTTTACTTTTAAATGCTTTCTCACCTTTTATTTGCTCTACATCCCATTTTGCGGTTTGCTTCTTCGCTGTACGATTTTCTTCCTCATGGAGACATTGTTGCACCTCATTCATAGTTGCATCTCGTTTTGACCTTAATACTATCGCTACACTTTCTAGTTTTGGATTCAATCCTCTGACAATATGAAACACTGCTTCTCTCTCTGNTCTATAAACATCCCTGCTTGTTCATCCGATAGTGAAACTGCTATTATTCCAAACGTTTCGTTATTATTTTCTTCCCACGCTATTCTTGCGCTATATCCTGGTAACGTTATATCAGTACATTCAGGAGATTCAGGCTTTTCTAATACATTGGTAAATAACTTTTTACTCCTCAGTATCGCTGCCATTTTCATAGCCCATACCTAGTAGTTCTTTCCAGTCAAAAATTCTATTTTTCCCCTCTGGCCAAAATTATCAAATGCCATTTTTCATTCATTAAGGTTGTTACTCCTTTATGTGAATTCCAATTTTCGCACTTAACCACACAACTACGTTTTTGCTACCACTTGTTGTTGGATTAATCACTAACCCGTTGTAGATCGTTATTATGTATTTGACTCAGAGAGAAAAAACAAGAGACTCTAACATTAAATAATTCCATTTAATAATATTTAACTGCTAATAGAACAAACAAATACTAACATTATTATTACAGTAATCGGACAACAATCCCATACTGTACAACACTTCTAGAGGTTGCATTACACATGCACAGATGTGTTATTTTCTCCCACTATATGCCACCACCATATGTACTCCTACACTAACCTTACCACCCCCCCTCCCTCAATTATAAATCCAACGACGAGTGAAATCTACTTTCCTCCACCTCTCGTATGAAATAGACTATTTTGCAATCCTTGGATAAACCAAAATATCTAAATGTTAATTACATCTCTAACCTTAACCCCTAACCTTAAATAATCAAAATAAGTAAATAAATTAAAGTATAAATACTTATGGAAATTTTAATTTCTTCCTATCCCAATTTCGGAAAATAAGACGATAAAAAAATACCATTGAAATACTCATGCTCTAAAAAAACAGAAAACATAAGATAATTTTAATTTAAAAATCTATGCATGTGTAGCAGGGCTAGCAGGAATATCCCGGGGGACGTAAACTAGAGTCTTGCCATATGTCATAATTGATTATTGTTAAGAAAAATTAATTACCGATATGTGGCTCCAAAAAGATGTGTTTGGCTTTTTTTTATTAATTTTGGCTAAACTCTGGCTATTTTTATAAAATTCCCAGGACAAGGCCTGTATTCAGGGAGATGACTAATATTCGGCCGAATACAGATCATAAAAAGGACGAACACCGAATACTAAACGAATATACGTTTCATCAATAGTATATATATACTGTATAATTATATACTGTACTGTATCTACAGTATGTACTGTATAACATATTGTGTATATATTTGCAGTATCTATCTTATTTTTATACAGTATACTGTATCTTCAGAATACACAGTATATACAGTATTTACAGTATATTGAAGTGACCAAATTTTCTTAATTTTTATCTGGGTTAATATTGGGGGAGGGGGGCATAATTATTTTTACAAAAGAAATTAATTTTGTACATTTTATGGCAAAATATCTATGTCCTTTTAGTTTGTTTTACTGAATTAATTTTACTTGGCTTTAAAAAAAAAAGTAGGCCTATTCATATTGACACAAAATCATATTTTTGCATACATGAGAAATGAAATTAGACTTACAGTTTAATGATTTAATTTTGTTTAATAAATTCATGCTATCAAATATATTTAAATGAAGATAATGTATAATTTGAAATAATAAAATGTTCATAATTAAAATTCTAAAAAAGATTGATATTCTCTTCCTAATGAGGTGAGAAAGGCATGATTATTAATTTATAAGGAAAAACTCTTTAGTCATGTAACATACACCAACTGGTTAGGTTATCTTTATAGAAATTCAAATCAATCATAACAGTATACTCAATATTGAGGTACTGTCCTTCATATGGCTTAAATATTATGTTTCCTAACCTTTGGTTAGCTATGTAGAAAAGTTAAGCCTTCTCTGGGGAAGGGGGGGGGGGGTAAAATTGAAAGTTTGTTTAGGAATTTTTTTTCTTTTTTGGTTACCAAATTTATTGAAAAGCATCTTATCTTTTCAAGTAGTAAAAAGGCAATTTTCCTTTAATGGTCATAAGGAGAATAAACAAACTTAGTAATTTTAAGAACAAATAATATTACTGTAATCATATTAGTTAAAGAATTGTTTAACCATTTCATACTGAAAAAAAAAAAAATCAAGGATCGTCACAATGAATAATTGCAAACAATTATTAAAATAAATAAATAACATTTATTAAAAATAAAATGGTATTGTAAGTTTGATGTCATTACTGAAAACTGGGAATACCAATGTGTAGAGTATCTGGCCTTAGGCCTAGGCTGTCAGAGACAGTAAAATTACCGTAAATGCGACCTCTGAGCAAATAAATATTTGATTTGGAACTAATAATAATAATAATAATAATAATAATAATAATAATAGTGTCCACCTTTCAACTTTTTTTAAATACAGAATCAGAATTTGTAACATCATATGTAGCAGTGTTCGAGCATACGTCAAAATATTGCCAATCAAACTAAAAGCTCTGTGTCCTCACATAATTATGACTCTCCAAACAGTTGAACATGTTCAGATATTATAATGGGCAATCTAAGGATTTTTTTTAATGGTCTTCTTTTATCCAAATAATCTGAGTCTCCTTTCCACATCTATACCTATTCCAACTCCCCTCAATTATAAATAAATTAAACTAAAAATAGCCATTGATATACGTGATGTCTGCTTATATAGCCGTTTTCATTAAAATATCAAATTTTATGGAAATTTATCTCACTCCCCACCCCTCATTTCAATTTCATTTGTAATTACGACATGAAATAATAAATTAATACACATGGTCAGAATAAAAATCATCATAATGATGTGGTGGTCGCCCTTTGAATAGAGAGAAAAGCTTATTTTCTTAACACTGTGTGCTTTGAGCCGGGAGGGATGCATAATTCTTTGTTTATGGTGTGCGCTTTTAACGGCAGGGAACTAAAATCATTTCAATTCTCACAACACAGTTTGCGTTTTGAACCAGGAGGAGCTTATATTGCTTCGTTTTTCAAAATTTTCATTGCGCTTTGTCCCATGAAGCACTTATATTCTTTAGTTTTTTTTAAATTTCCCTCGAGTTTTTCTCCAGGAAACATTTTTGACCGTTAGTTTATAGTATACAGTATACATAATATACTCTATTTTGTAAGTAATCATTTTTTATTTTCATAATATGCAAGTTATATTTTTTATATCAATTTGTTTTGATTAAAAATACTCTCATTTTAATATTTTTCAATACAGCTTACATGAATGGCATGGATGCTGTTCTGTCATAGCATACAGCTCACTAAACTATTCTTTAAAATTAGATATACAATATTTATTTACATTAAAGAATAATTTAAAAATATACCATACAGCTAACTCTTGATTCTGTGAGGATTAAGTTTCTGGAAATCAGCACCTACAGTAAACCACTCCCTTTAAACATTAGCACCTCTATAGGAAATAATATAAATGCTAAGGGTTTGAGGACGTGATGAAAAAAAAAACATTCATTTATATTCTTCATGCATCCATTTTAAACAAAAAAAAAAAAACTATGCCCAAAGCCCATCAAAAAAAAAAAAAAAAAAACCCAAGACAATCACTACATGACCAGGAAGTTTTTTTTTTTAATTCTTCAATCTGAAGACAATCATTAATAATTATCAGACTCAAATTTGATAAGCATACAAGTTTTAAAACTACCATGCTGACTAATCACATAAACAAACTTTTTCCTAATAGTTTGCATATACATTATAACTCAACATGGATTATTCAAGAAAAGCAAACCAACTAGCAATGAGCATGTTTCTCCATTTTTTAATCTTTCCTAAAGCCAATCTACTTATTAATACTTTTGTTAATTATCAGCATCCTATTGAATGAACACCACGAGTCATAAAACTATCATGTTCACTATTCAAGTAAAAAATCTAAATGGCTTTCATAATAGTCAAATTAGAATTAAAATGAAGTTTTGCACATATTTGTGCATCTCTTTTCAACTAAAAGAAATGATTATGTAAGGAAAATATCTCTTGTGCACACTACAAGTAAATAAAATAAATCACTTTCATAACAGTTGATTTCTTATAGGAATAAAAGCATGCTTTCACTTTTCAACTAAACGAAATGAATAAGCTAAATTAGTAATAGACTAATAGTCAATCTTATTGGAATAAAATATTTTGAACTCCTCGTCAACTATATAAGAAACAAATAAATTAGACAAACATTAAAAAAAAAAACCCTTGCTAAAGTTGCAAAAAGAGATCTGTTCAAAAATATATTTGTACTAATTCAGTTTCTCTGACAAAGTCATTAAAAAAAATCATAGTTGCATATTTGCTTAAAAAATTAAAAATTGTCTCGAGCACAATTAAATTTAGTATATACTTTGCGTAAAAATCAAGCTGGACTAGTTGTAACTAATAACAATTACTACTCAAGTATATGCAGTACTTTGTTTTATACTGTTACTCACCTGTTGTTTTTGCATAAGTAAATTGACACTGGTTAAATCTTGTCCAGTTTCAGCATGCACAAGCTGACTTTCAAGGTCACAAATCCATCCATCAATATCTTCACAACTCTGCTCATAGAGCACTTGCCTCTGGCCTTCAAAAAGACGTTGACCTTTGTCTTGAGTAGTGTGTTCTAATTCCTCCCATTGTGTCTCTAATTCATTAAGGCGACCTTCTACTTGCTGAGCAAGTTCTGGTTTTTCACGTATCAATTCTTCCCCAGCCTAATAATGTAATTATTTAAGTATAATATTTAAAACAAGAGCTTTTAAACAACCAAAACTTAAATTTGAAATTGTAGATAATTACCTGACGAACTTTACCAAGCCTATCTTTATTTGCTGCCGTTTCTGCCTCAAAAGCTTGATGCCTTGTCCATTTACTATGAACTGTTTTGGCATCCCTGTAAGTCTCATCTTGAGCTAGAATATTCTTTTCTTGTACAAATTCATTTAACTAAATTTAAAAAAAAAAAAAGATTAATGAAGCTCATAACATTACAATTTTAAAGCTTTAACTCAAAAAGTGTAGGGGAAATATTCCAGGATCATAAATCAGATGTTGTAATCACATATTCCACAAACAAGTCTTTGCTCAATAGCATATAGTGGTTGATCTTAAATCTTAGTAGAATTTTGGAAGTCTAGCTAACAAGTTTATTGATTTAGGATCAGGGCTCAAAGATAAACACTATAAGGATTTTGTGGCTGAAATTGCTATCAAAATTCAAATATAACTAAGTAAAGTAATAGTTAAAGGTTTACTATCACCAAAAACAACTTTACATATTTAAGATCAGATGAAAAAAAAAAGATAAATAAATTTTACTGCATTATGAACCGTTTAGTAGTACCGTAGTTCTAATTTTAAAGTAGTGAATTTGGACATTTTTACGGCTGCCAAGCCATTTCCGCTTTGAGATTTTTGTATACATGCCACTGACATCATTTTACACTTATATATTTGAAAACATTATTTGGCCCTATAGGATTTTATGATAAACACTCATGTTTCCACTCTTTTTATTAAAAAAAAAAAGCCTATAAGATGTTTTAAGCAATAATAATCAAAACTAAAACGATCTCCACTTCCACAAATGTTCTTAAGATTTTAAAACTAGGAATTATTGCATTAAAAATATTAAACTTTTGTGGCATTGGCAAAATATACTTTGTTTGCTTTTGCAAAACATCTCCTTCCCCGACTGCTAATTTTGATTATTTTGAAGCTTATATTTTAGAATTATTTATTTTTAAAAGTTAGTCTTGAAGTACATGTACTGTTGTAGACTACTATTTCATTTGTGTTTAAACAATAAATGTATTTAGTTTTTTAAAAATGAAATATATGATTTGTTTACATCTTGTTTAAGCGACTACTTTTACAACAAAAACAAAATATATAGATTGCTCTTAAGCTATTAATTTTTCTTAACTTATTTATTTTGCCAGCAGGCTACATTAAGCAAATAAATCGTTTCTGCAAAATAGACATAAAAAAAAAGTTGACTTGCTATCTGTATGTTAAAATTAATAAATAAAATACGGCAAATCAGAAAGAAATTGAAGGCATTCTAATTATAATCAGACAAGCTTAATAATCTCATTTTACTCAGTTTTTAACATCTGCACTTCTATTTTCTTCAATATGGAAGACTCATGGAAATTGTTCAAAATTATCAAAATCGATCAAAAAAAGGATTATTTTCCCTTTAGATTATCATAGGGTTGGGGCATAGTGGGTTTAATATATAGTAGATGTTAGGGTTCAGGATTACGGTAAGGTTAGGACTGTAAATTTAAAAATAATGCTGCTATTCATAAGGTAAATTTGAACTTATCTAATTGTTGCTCGTTTCTAGCGCTCGTTTTAATCTTTCACGGACAAATCAGATTGTACTTTAGATTTCAATTAACTAGGTTTGAACTTTGAAAGCCTTTTTTTAATGTTTCTCCCAAAGGGAGAAACATTTATTTCAAATAAGATACATTTACAATCACCTTAATACCTACAATCTCGATCGTCTTCATCTGTATATTTAAACATTCTTTTTTTTTTATAATTAAAATGCAATCACGCTTATTCTAGTCTGAGTAATCGAGAAGTCACGCATTTGATGGATAGTCTCACAAAAGAAAGAAAAAAAGTTTTTCATCTTGTATGCTCTTATTCAATAGCCAAGCAACTTGAACAATTAAACACGGGGTCTATTACCCTAAATGTTAAAAACAAATTGTTATAGCCAGGTAGATGAATTTTGTTCAGTGCTTTGCTTAATTTTAAAATCATACCAGAAAACACACGCTAAACAATAAAAAAAGAAAAAGATAAATATTTAAAAAAACTTTTTCATCAATTAAAAATAATGCATTTCCATTTTTTTTTTAAAAAAAAAAGTTTATTACTAAACAAAATCAAAATAGTAATGTTACAATTAAAATGGACTAATTCAGTAATTTATTTTGAGATGAAAAACAACTGATAATATTTCCTCTTTTCATTCTTCAGGTGTTGAGTTCAATAACTGATATTTTTTATTATTATTGAAAGTAGCAAAAATACATTGTATACTAAAAACAAATTAATTGGCCATCTGTATTTGGAATTCTATGGGGGGAAATTGAATCCCATACAGAGTTCATATGGCGGCAGAGAAACAAATGTTGAAAATACCTACAGTATTTTAATTCAGAGCTTGTCGACTGCATGCGACCAGAGATTCATTATAAATTTGATTTTACACCTTTCTCATCATCAGAATTTAACATTTTAAGCATTATATTAAATAATAAATTAGTAAGCTATGAAATTAACAAAAAATGTAGAAAGTAAACTTTTAAAAAAAAAAAGTTATTTATAACACTGTGCAGCTATACTATTTTTGTCGTAGAATTGCACTAGGCAGAAATTAAAGAGGTCGTAATGTGACGTTTAACTTGATTTCATCAGTTTTGCTTATTGTATTTTTTTTTTGTGTGTGTACACAGTCAACAAATTTTTAAAATATCAAATTAAGGAAACATTAAATTTAAATAAAATTAGAAAATCTTGAATTATATAGATACCATTTTGATATTCATTAATAAAATTTTTGGTGGTAGTATACCTTCAAGGCTTTTATTTAAATTATGAAGTCATGGAATTCCCACTCTGAGGCTTTTATGATCTGGGAGACTACTAGGGTGATAAATTCTAATTATATTATGTAATTTAAATATAATCTAACAGATTGTGACAGAGACGGACAAATATGTATACCATTGTTAGAATAAATAATATAATTTATCCAACAAAATGTAAAAACATATACAGTACCTGCAGTAAAATGATTTTGAACCAGAAACTAGCAAGAAAACTATAAAGTATAATAGCATATACACTGTATACTGTAAGAAAATATATAAGAAATTTAACCATGATATCTGTCTAATACTATTTTAATAAGTTTAGCATTAAGCAGATTAGGATATAATATACTTATCTCAAACTTTTATTTTGTATTTAGATAAAAAAATTAACATTATTGTTTTACAATGAATCTGGAGGAGCGACAGTGTTTATAAATGTTGAAGATTTTGTTAAATAAAACTAAACTAAAAAGTGACAAATTTTATAATTTACAAGGTTGTTTGGTATTGTAATAGCCTAAATGTATAATTGTTGATATTTTTTTAAAAATTAAAATCCTCAAGATTCAATAGCCTATAAAAAAAATATCTATAAAAAGATATTAAAAAAACCAAAAACAAACCAAAAAAAATATTAGATTAGGACCAGGGACAACCTTGCTGGGCTATAATGTGTTGTTGTCCGGCAAATTTGTATTTGTTATGAAGAAAATTTCAGGGTCTTTTAATGGTTGCCGATAATTTGTTAGATTCTTCTATCTATACCATTTGTACAGTTGTTTCAAGCAACAAGGTGATTTTGATGTATGTAATTTAAAGTAGCAGATTTACAGTGTATATACTGTAAGTAGATAGTTTGGATCATCTCAGGATATGTGATAGCAGTCTTTGTTAAGGTTGTTGCTTCAAGATACTCTTTTCCTGGATATCTTAAGTCTCTTTCAAAAGCACTGGAACTTCAAATACCTCTCAACTCTCTGCCCAACTTTCAAATGGTTTGGTACCTCGGGATTTTAAAGGACATATCATCTCGTATAGACTGCCAGATTGCTGGACCAAACAAATTCAAAACACATAAATCAAAGTTGAACTCAAATGTGAATTTGTACTTTTAAAAATAAAAGTGTTACAACAGTGGATTATAATTTTAACAGTTCTAACCTTGACCCCAATAAATGATTCAAGTTTAGTCTGTGACATTTGGTCATAAGAGTTTATAATAAATATAATACACGTGTGAATAACATTGATCACGATCTACCGGCAGACCACACAATGCTTTTGATAGACCACCAATAATATACAGTATATTTTCTTTTCAATCCCAATTTTGAGAATCGATTGAAATAATCAATAATTAATAATAAAGTTAAAATTATTATTTTATTATAGTTGTAAAAATATGCATTTTTACAACTATATGCTCTTCTGCTTTTAACAGTAAATAATTGCATATAGTGATATGTTATTAATTTTAAATGCACGAGGAAAGAAATATGAGCCTTTGAAATTAAAAGTGTGCTGCTCAAATATGTTTTCTTGTAAAATTTACAGCTAAAAAGTGCTAAATTTAATTTTTTTATTTTTTCTTGACCAAAATAATTAAAAGAAATCTCATACTTTGTTATTTCCTTTGCAAAAAGCCGCCACAACGCTAAACAATGAATGTTTTAACTTTTATATATAAATTTTAGCTATTGCACGCCTTCTCTATATAAACTTTAACTCTGCCAAATCTCACACTCCTCCGTGCGCGCAATATGCTTAAAAAGGGATCCAAAGTTTTCCCTTCACGTATTAATATATAGATAATTACTGAATTAAATTGTTCAAATTAAATTATGAATTACCTTGATTCATTTTGTTTCTTAATTACTATATAAATTATGACAATGAAATTGATTTTACAACTATGAAATATTTATTACCTTGGTATAAGGCATTGTGCAAACCACTACACGTGTTATTCCAAACAGTGCTCAAAAAACAATAATTCAATAAAAAAATATATATAAACTAAGCATTTCCTTATCGCTCCTCTGGTAGTGAGATTTAGCAACCAAAGTTCATCAAGCCAAAGTTCAAATGTTAACATACTGGCCCCCTTGAAGGACCCTTCAACATTCAATCTCAGTCTGGTTTCTCTCTGGAAGAGCACAACACTTGGTTATAGATCTTTTCAGCTGCCCATTAATGTTTTTTAAAGTTACAGTTCTTACCAAACAGGCTCTGCCTGGATGAGTTGCTACAATGCGTCCCATGGCCCATTGAAGAGATGCCACGTCAGATTCCTTAATTATTACTAAGTCTCCAATCTTCATATTAGGAACAACTAGTGCCCATTTGGGTCTTTGTTGCAATCTATTTAGGTATTCCCGAGACCATCTATTCCAAATATGTTTTACCATGGATTGAACCAGTTGCCATCTGTGTAACCANTTAATGTGAGTGGTCCCTTGTTGAGGTTCTGGAACATTTGTCAAAGGTTCCCCTATTAAAAAATGTCCTGGTGTTAATGCATTTAAATTGTCCACATCATCATACATTTGACAAAGAGGACATGAATTGAGGCATGCTTCTACCTGAGTAAGCATAGTATTAAGCTCATCATAAGTTAATACCAGCATGCCAACTGTGCGTCTAAGACACCGGCTTCCCACAATCCTCCAAAGTGATAAGCAGAGGGTGGATTAAAATGCCATTGCACTCCATTCTCTGAAAGCTTACTAGCAATCCATTTGTTGTAATCAGACAAATTCACCAATTTATGCAATTCCAACAACTGACGATGAGCTCCAATAAAATTGGTTCCACAATCGGAGTAGATGTCCGAAGGGTAGCCTCTGAGAGCTGAAAATCTTCTCAAAGCTGCTAAAAATGATTCATTGGACAAAGATCCACTCAATTCGAAATGCACTGCTTTGGTTGAGAAGCACACGAATATACAAAACATAAGCCTTTATAACGGTGTGGCGACCCTGCCAGTTTACAGGTCTCGTAAGTCAATGCCTGTACGCATGAATGCTCGTTGTGCCTCCAATCGATGTCTTGGTAAATTTCCCATTAATTGTTGTAATGTCATTTTACGTAGCTTGAAGCATTTTAAACAATTGTAAATTACATTGTTTATCAATCTCTTGGCACCTATAATCCAATATTCAAGTCTAAGAACCGTGAACAACAAATGAGGACCGGCATGCAGATACCTTACATGAGTTGCATTTACAATTAAGTTTGTTAATTTACTTTTGTGATGCAAGATAATGGTATGCTTTTGGTTATAGTTTATTTGCGCTTATTGAATTCTCCCTCCTACTCTTAAAATTCTATTGTCAACTCTGAATGGAATTCTTGCTCTTGAGCCTCACGGATCCAAGTTCCTCGGTTGATAACCAACTTGTTGATTCAGTATTTGCTTTTTTACAATGACTAATAAATCTGTAGCAATATGCCGTTATTCTTACTAGCCTGTCTAATGTAGAATATTTATCCATTATGGTAGTTGTGTGTTGTATATTTAAAATCTGTGTTACTGGTTGTCTTCTTTCCAACTCTGTCTGCGCATTATGACTGCTAAATATTGGCCAACTTGACTTAGGAAGCTGCAACCAGCTTGGACCGGACCACCATGGTTCATGTTCCTTGAGATTACTAGGTTTCATGCCTCTTGACAGGCAGTCTGCAGGATTCTGCTTAGAATCTATATGTCTCCTTAGATGTGAAGGTATGGCTTGTTGATACTCGGTGGGGTTCCTCAGGGATCAGTTTTAGGACCCTTGCTTTTTCTAATATTTATTGATGATCTGGATGTTA
>PXIH01S0049225.1:0-12109 GCA_003024985.2 Euperipatoides rowelli
TCTAGATGTAATTATGGTTTAAATTGTATTGTAACTTGTTCCACAACATTTTGTAATAATAACAATGTTAACCCTTATGTACCATTTAGGGAATTCATAGATGAAGTGGAATATGCTATTTTTTGTAACATGTCATGACATATCAAACAGTGGTTTTAAATAAGGAACATAACTGTCTTTGATGTAATATTTAATTTAATTTTCTTTTTTTTTTATTATTGTACATAACTAATTTTGTGTTATTTTTACTAACAATATTGTAAGAAGTATCATCTCATGCTCATCTGTAAATGGATTTATTTCATTGATGAAGCTCAATAAACAATTAAACAATTAAATTGATGATAATATTGCAATTTCTCAGTTCCTTTAGTTTTCTTTAAAATGATGAAGTTTCCATTCTTTACATGTTTAACCCTTTACCCACTTAACAAAGTATTAATATTTTATAATGATCTTTTATTAAATTCAAGTAGATTACTGATTATGTTTGATCCCTTAGACATAGGAAATTCTAGAAGTATAAATATCTTAACCCTTATCCATCTTGGTTTATGCGGATAGGCTGCTTTAAGATGAGTCTAAATCGGCAATCGAACAAGGTGAATTTCATTCAAATTCATATCAGTAGTCTTCAGTTTTCTCCATGGTTTGTTTCTGCCCTGTATGTTTCAGCATATTTTTTAACTGTGTAACAAAGATATTATTTTTATCAGGCACGAGTCGTAGACCTAATGAGTTTTTCTGCATTAATGATGAGGGACCCCCCCCCCAAAAAAAAAAGGTGTCTTTATAATATATATAAGCCTCTATTCGATGACCAACCAACCATGCTCTGGCAAATCTTGGTTTGTTAACATAATTGGCCAAGGTTATGCTTAGATTATGGGTAGACTACATTATAGGTGTGGATTGTGTAGAACAGTGACCAGCCATTGTCAATGACATGGTCAAGGTTATATTCTTACACAATTGACATCACGACACATGAACAGTAGATAGTTAGCTGAGCCATTTAAAGTAAAATTTGGATGAAATTAAGTCCCCATAAGTTAAGCTGACATAATGTGTATCCTTTTGGTACCCACTCCTTGTGTCCACCTGTGCAAACACAGAACAAGGGTGCACTAGGTGCACAGCATTACCCACACCCTCACAACAGTATCAAATGGCCTTGCATCTCACAAACAATTGTTATGGTCTAGCTGTATCAACTGTGAATCTTAACCCCCCCCCCCCTCTTGCCTCGTCCTTGTCCTAACCTTTGGGCTACTGGGTGAATCGTTGGTAAGGTACATGATCATTGATTGAGCACAGGGATGGGATTGTGAGGTGCGAGGGGTGGTTTCACGACAATAATACAATATTCAAACAATATTGCTATAATAATGTGACTCAACACATAATCATCTCTTCTTAGTGAATGTTTGCAAAGAAATGACAAAAACGGTGATAATGTGAGTAACAGCTGATTTTGTTTGTCAGGGAGATAACCAATACATATTTATAATAGATCTTAGATCAGTAATCAAAGTTTTTTTTCCATAAATAAAGATATGTTAGCTGTTACCTATCCAAATAAGTTTGCAACATATTCTTTCATAACAAAGATGATTGGAAGTCTGAAGAATGAAAGCCATGTGTTAACTCAAAATGGTAAAATGTGAATCATCCATCTAGTTATACTGTTCAAAATATAATATATGGACTTGCAAATTTTCCCATTTGACAAGGATTAAAATAATAGTAGCAATAAATCAAATTTGAATTACACCTTGAAAGTTACAATTTTGAATAAAATATATATTTTTGAGGAATTAGGCAATTAAATGAAAAATAAAGATTATGAAGTCATCAGAATTTCTGATTGGATCTACCAGAATGATTAATACAGTTCCTAATTCAATTTAAATAGCCTAGGAAATAACTGAACATTGTATTATTATTAAGAACTGCTTGATTTTAGGGCAAGTAGCTGGATGTCCTGTGGACTAATGATCAACTAATGGTACCGGTAGTCAGTAATCATTAGTCTTTTCAAAGTAATCCATCATTTTCAGAAATTTATATACCAAAACTGTATTGTTTACCTCAAAAATATTAAAAAATTAAATGTTCTGTAAAAAGATGTATCAGAGAAAGTCTTAGATTCTTTTCTTGAGACTGAAATTATCTATTTGTCCCTTTCTCCCTTTGTCTATTATATGCTACACAGCATACTATAAATCCCTAAACTAAACAGATCTTTATTTCAGTAATATGTTATTTGTCTGGCCAGCCAGAGCAATATAACGTAATTAAACTTTTTAATACTCCAGTCAAAATTTTTGATAGGTTTCTATATAAGTTTATCCATAATGAAATGTCATCTGGAATCTTATTCCCAAAACTAAGCACTATATCGTTTTTATTTTTGTTGTTCTATAATTTACCATTATTATAAATCTATGTGCACAAGAGTTGCCACATGTGCTTAAATTGAATAATTCAGATATATTTTCCCTTTGCACCATCTCTCAATGAATAAAAGTGATATTTCACAGTAACCTGGTCTCAGAGTTGAT
Source organism: Euperipatoides rowelli (assembly GCA_003024985.2). Lineage (NCBI taxonomy): Eukaryota > Metazoa > Onychophora > Udeonychophora > Euonychophora > Peripatopsidae > Euperipatoides > Euperipatoides rowelli. The sequence continues at coordinate 2,565 of PXIH01S0049225.1, forward strand.
GATGATGATGATGATGGATTCCCAATTATTGATTTTTCTAAGGCATTTGACTATGTCAGCCCAATATTGCAATGTAACAAAATGGTAAGGTTAAAATTTGATAGTGATCTAATTGTATGGATATGCAGATCCTCACACATAGAAAATTAAAAGTATCAATTCTGTATTGTCCAATAAATTTTGTGTTGAATAATGGGTTGCTGCAAGGAATCATTCTTGCAGTAACACTTTTTATTATTTTTATGTCAGATATAGACCAATAATTAAACTCTAGAATTATCCTATATGCATATGATGATAAGTTGGTATGTTAAATTAAAAACCAGGCTGATATTATGACCTTACAAGATGATTTTTAAAAATATAATAGAAAATATGTTCGAACTCGCGTGAGGGTTCCATAAACCGGTCTATGCCTAGATTTAATTCTGTAGACACATATAAAGTTTTATTGATTTTTAAAAAAAATAAATTGCTATATCATATTTCATCCCCCCATCGCCCCCCTCCCACTGACACATATCACATGTATTCTAACCTCTCCCCCTCCCTTCACATGATGTAGTTTAAGGATGATGCCTTAATTGTATTTCAGTTCAGAATTACAATTAATGCTTTACATTTATTCATTGTGTTTATAAAAATGTAAGTTTCCCCAATATTACCGGCATGCTACTCAATCTACTCACAAATAATTTTTACATATAACTAGCTGAAGTACACGGCGTTGCCCGGAATTTTAAGGGTCAATTTTGATTTCAAATTTTTTTTTAGTTGCCTCGGCCGTGTTTTAATACGCCCGTCTGTAAAATTTCACGTTTTACGCTTGTAAGTTGTCTATTTCTATAGAAACTACCTAGCATGGCCAGGTATTTTAACGACTTTTGATTAACTGAACTACCCGACGTTCCTGGCATTTTAAGGGTTAATTTCAATTTCAAATTTTTTTAGTTGCCTCACCCGTGTTTTAATATGCCCGTCTGAAATATTTGACGATCTATGCTTGTTAACTGTCGATTTGTATAAAAACTATTTCAAATTTTTTTAGTTGCCTCGACGTGTTTTAATACGCCCTTTTGTAAAATTTCACAATCCTGGCTTGTAAATTGTTGATTTGTATAGAAAGACAGAAGAACAGAAAGAAAAATTTTCCCTTTTATATATAGGAGATATATTGTCAGGATGTAAATAATTATTTTACCTTTAAAACATTTTATCTCTTTTTTCTTATATCCATCATGAAGCAGTTTTTTGGTGTTTGCATTTAATTTCAATGTTTTTTTTTAAATAAGGTTACAGTATGTCTTTAAAGCAGAACCATTAACACAAGATGTTAGTGATCAGTAGAATTCGTCCCCAGTCAATTATTACCTTATCTGTCTTATTGATTTATTTGACATCTGAAATCAGCAGGAGTTAGTTGTTGATGATTCCAAATCAATTATTTTTTAAGGATGGCAGATAACACTTACAACTTCAACCTTGGGAGCCGAATGTTATTTATTGATCTGACAGTATTTAAAGGATAAATATCATCTAAATACTGCTTTATTTATATTATTAGCTTAGGCTATTTCATGAGTGATTCATTTTAGGCCTTTGGAAGGTCATTTAAATGTGAACCATTTTGCCCGAGTCACATGAACAGTGACATAATTAAGATGATCACAATTATTACTCCTCCCAATGATAATGGTTAGAAATTCGATTAATAGTGAAAGTTTTTTTTCTTTTTTAAATTATGAGTTGAAAAAAAAATAATCCAATTTTGATTAGAAGTACGGTCTCAAATTTTTAAATTCTATGCACAATGATGGTCAACGCCTCCACAAATTGCGAGATATGTTCGTTATTTTATTTAATCCATCAAAATTTTTATTTAGCTTATCTTTGTATTTTGTTAAAAATTATGCACGAAAAATTTGATTTTAGAACATGCCCAGTTTGAAATTAATTTTACAGTAAAAAAATAAAAATAGGCGGGTAAGTTAGAAATGTAAAGATATGGGGTGTCTAAGAATTTTCTTTTTAATAATGATTTGACATAACTCATGAAACACAAACCCGTTGGCTGTAATTTGTTTATCAACTCCAAAAGTTATTTTTGCTGTTCAATAGATGGCGCCACAGAGCATATTTTAATGCAAATGTAAGTCATACAAGAAAAAGCCTAATGGGTGCTATGGTTGGCTGAAATAAAATCTCCAGTAACTGTCCAATGCAAATATCGAACAGCGCATGGGAAACAACCACAAAATGTATCTACAAACCATGCATGGATGAGGAAGTTTAAGGAGACTGGACATTGACTGCAGGATTAAAGGTCACCCTCACCTTGACCACAAGGTCACCTGACCCACTTGATTTTTTTTGTGGGGTTATGTTAATGACATGGTTTATCGACAACTGTACCAAACATTAATGTTCTTAAGATTCAAATAACAAACACCATATGTACCATGACAATGTTTATGTTGTACAACACATGACATGTAATTGAGTTTCATCTTGATTTGTTGTGTGCAACAAAAGAGTCGCATGTAGAGACCTACTGATATGTAAAAAACATTTTGAGTTGATAAACAAATTTCCGCAAACGGTTTGTGGATAGGACTTTTGGTTCATGATTTATATGTTAAATCATTATCTTAAAGGTAATTCTCATACATCCTGTATATTTAACCCTACACCTGTGGGCAACATGGAAACCATGTTGTATCATTTTTTTTGTCAATTTCCATGGGGAATGATATTATCATGTTTCATTTACTTTTTTGTTGTACATGTAGATAGTGAATCATTAATTTTACATAGCAAATATTTTACAATATATTCCAAGGAGCAGGACATAATTTTTTGATTGAGTACTTCCCAGTAATATCACAATTCTCAATGGTATTACCCTGTATGAAAAATAAAGAACCGCGAAGAATTACTAAAGCTACAATGATACAAGGATTCAGTCTCTTTAACTCAATAAACTAAAATTCATTCCCTGGTGCCAAATAAATTGAGGCAAATTAGCCTACAAACTAACGCATCGTGTAAAAACTAAATGAAATTCATCAGGAGACGAGGTGAAATTAAACAATTTTATTTACCACAGGTCTACTGCAGAAAACAATATTGATAATAAAACAGATTGAATTTTTTTTTAAACATGATAGAATGCTCATAATAAACCAGAATACATTTTTAAGCATAATGATTTGCAAATCATAAAACTCTGATGGTAAGATCTTTGGAAACAAAATGGCTGTCTTTACATGACTAAATTATTATCACATTCAACTAGCAGCAAGCTAGTACATAAAACAAGAACAAATGAAACTGACATATGGTCATCCAGGCTGTATAAAAGATGGTCTGATTCTACAACGGCTAAGGGAGAAACAATATGAGTATCGCAGCCTAGGCAGTAACAACAAATCAATTTAAACTAGGGTTTTTATACTTACAAAACACTAGCGCCACAAGGGAGACAAGACTTGACACTATTGAAATAAATAAAGAATTACATGTGCTCAGAAAAATATAAGGACGGGCATGGATGATGCATTATAAAAGCAATCATAACCTTCAAAGCTTTAAAGCAGTGGTGTCCAACAGAAATTTGATTGTAGCCACAATCGTCATTTTAGAAATTTTCATTTGCCACATTAAAGGAAATTTAAAAAAACATGTTTTATATAATTTTTTATATACCAGTTGCTTATTGTTGCCTAGCTGAATTACCAGTATCGGAATGTCGTTTTAAATATTTATCCATTTTTTACGGTGAAATGATTTTAATATAAATTCAAAATAATAATATGTAATATTAAAAATTGCACGTTAGTTGTTTATTGCAACAAACCATACATGAAACGAAATTTAAAATCATGTAATGAGAAAACGCAATTCAAAAAACGCCTACTATGATTAAAATTTCGTTTGTTTTTAAATTAAAAAAAACATTCTTTTTACAACATCGTAGCCTTTAGGAATTAAATTCAAATTTCGTATTTCAGTGGCAATGCCACATTCGCCACAAGCACATAACCCACTCACCATATGTGGCGAGTGGCGACTGTGTTGGACATCACTGCTTTAAAGCTTATACTATGCGAATAATAATATGATGTGACGTTTAGACCGCCCAGACTAGCATCTGTTCATTGTTCAAATAACACGCAAACATAAAAAAAGTATTATTCTAAAGTATCAATATATATATTTTACGTGAAGAAAAAAAATGTCAAATAGAGGTCACAGACGGTCTGCACGGGTTTGTCAGGTTGAATTTTATTTTGTAGGTTCTGCACTGGTTTATTTTGTTCTGTGTGGGTTTAAGTGCCATTATACTAGCGTTTAAGATAGTTACAGGGGCATCAAACACTTTTTTTTTTAAGTTTCTAAAATTAGTTCCCGCACCGAGCATAGATGGCGCAGTTACTGTCTTCGGAACACAATCACATTCCAATTAAGATTATATTAAATGTGATAAGCTTCTCTTCTGCATAATAACTGCAAGAAATGAAAAAAAAATGAGTTCTTTTCATATATATTTTTATATTTTTTTTATGTTTAATCAGCCTTAAATTTTGTGACAATTAAAAATAAGAAACAAAATTTATCCACGTTTTTTATTAGAAAAATTTACAAATTGCCTACAGCTGAAGGGTTATTGCTATTGAATTAAAAAAATATTTGATTATTGGCTTAGCTTGTTTACAAATCTTTGCTTCATTTTTTTAAAAAATATTAATCCTTATTTTTTTGCCTTTATTTAATATCTTTTAATATTTTAAAAAGCTTTTAAATATCAGAATGTTAGAGTTAGCTTATTTTTCCTACAATCGAGGTCTACAGCGACTTAGATATTCAGATCAACTTTAAAAAAAAAAAAAAACTTTCCATTCAAGAATGTTGTTTTTCCTGCAATATTTTTGCATTTCTAATTTTTTGTTTTATGGAAACTAATTTAGACCGGCGTAATACAATTATAACGAAATTTTGTCACGTGACTATTTTCATAAGATCATGGAAGCAATTATATACCGCAGCTAGCTTATAATAACTAAAGGTTCATTTATACTTTTACAGAACAAGTTTCCCATCCGTTTTAATCCGTCTCGTAAACGGAGTGATTTGTTCATACTTTTCTGCAGGGTTGAGTGTGTAATCAATGAAATTCCTTTATACAATAGCCAATCATATTCCTCTTCTAATTTCCAACAGCTGTTATGATTTTACGTAACGTATCGTAAATGAATTCAAATGAACGTCTAGTATTGTTCAAAATATTTTAGTTTTATTTTATTTAAAATGGAAAACTTAAACTAGTTTATTTTAATTTGACTATATTTGTGTAATGTGGATTCCATGTAATGTTTCTAAAGTGTATAACAATATAATTATTATAACATTGTTTTTTTTTTCCTTTTTTGCTAATTAAAATTTTCAGTCATAAACTCAATAAATATTATGGTAATTTTAGAACATTAAATTCTAATAGATTTTATGAAATAACAATGAATTATGGTAATTTAATTTAATTATTATAGTAATTATTTTACAGAAAATGTCCGACAACAAAAGATGATTAATATGTTGTGGCATTTTACTGCTTAGTAAATGTATATGATGAATGCCGCAATCGCTTTTTGTAAAACCCAAATAAAATAATCAAAGTGATAGTGCAATTGCTTATTGGCTTCAAGTAGAAACTTATCGCATAACAATGTGTTCAACGTACAATAAATCATCGTATCTCTAACAATTTGCAAGTTAAATCAAATTTTATTTACTAGAGAACAATTTCTGATCACTATCGTTAAAAGCGAAATAACAAAATATTTGTTAACTTACGTAACATCCAGTACCGTATACCAAGACAGATTCTTCTCTTTTTAAAGAGAAAGGAGTATCACTACAACATTGAGGCATTCATAGTCAAAAAATTCATGGAAATCATAAATTCCACTATAACCAAAATTATTTACAAAATACTGTAATAAAACATTAATATTTTTAATTTTAAGTGATCGACTATACGACAAAAAAAATAAAATATTCTGCCTAAGAATGGCTTTTCTCATAAAAAGCCAATTTATGCTATTCATATTTCAAGTGTAAATAAATTCAGCGTTTGTAATCAACAATCTATTGACAAAATTAATTTTGATAAAAAATTTCATTTTATTACTAGCCAGCTTTTTCATTAGAATAATTATAAAAGCAGTCTAATCATATAAACAAAATAACAGGTATAAGGTTATGACCCCAGATGTCTTCTACTGATCGTATTTTTATAATAATGAGAAGTTTTAATGTTTCGGGGAAAATTAAAACAATTACCGTAGAATGCCGACCAAGAGCGTCCCACCAAGCAAGGCCTACCCCTATTTCTTGTCAAAACATAGGTATATAGCGTCATCACTGAACAAGAGTGCCATCACTGCACTTTGACTTTATCAGTCTGAAGGAAATCCAAGGGGTATCCAAGCAAGGGTGCCCCCTAGATATATGGTTAATTTTACCTCATCTAAGGACAGTGCATCCATACAAGAGCGCCATGTAAAAATTTTCATGTCACCATCTGACATTATTATGCTGTGATGTCATTTTTATGTGTTTTACGTCATATTGATAAATATAGCTTCTGTAAATAACGTTGAATCCTCTTAAACAGAAAGGAAGAGGCCTGTAAATTAAAAAGTGAAAGTTTTAACTTAGATGGCGCTCTTACATGGCTCAACCTTTATTGATGTGTGATGTCATGTTTTAGTGTGTACCTGCCAATTTCCTAAAGTTTTGGGAAACATGTCCAAGCAAAGGCGCCGTTTTGAAAAACAATCTTTTTAAGGAATTCTGATTGTATCCAAACAAGAGCGCCTGGTCAGTTTTGCAATGCATTGTGGTAAATCTAAGATTTACTAGCATGGACCGAACAAGAGTGCCACCCCCATTTCACCCCAAACAAATGATAAGAGCACATGTGCCCTTGCTCGGCATTCTAAGGTACTAATATTAAGATTTATTACTCCCTCCTCAATAATATACACATTAAATTTCACGGAGACTTCATTAAACAGCATAGGCAGGCTAATGCTTTGCCATTAGAAAAGGCTACGGAGAATATAAAAGCAAATGTTTTGCACTAGTCTAACCTGGCATGCTTTGCGCAAAACCTGGCATCAACACTAGCTGTTGTTGTTATATGCCAAGGCGCCTCAATTATTTATACTCCATGGTTGTGACTGACTTTTAAAAGTACAGTGTGTATAATTTATTCACAAGATTAAGAAAATCAAAACAGAAAAGAATTATAACGATAATGAAACACATTGAACAACACATTAATTGTTAACTCATTAGGTTTTACCCCACACTTGTATTATGCATGATTAACCCGTTTTTCTTTGTTGAACCAATGATCAACTCAAACACCTATCTGGATTTGCTTCAAATCTTCTCTGTTCCGCAACTGGAAGACATACAGATGAGCATTTATTTCCATTAGGACAGGGGACCCTCCACACTAGAGCTTGCAGTTGTGTAATTTTTTTCGATGAGAAATTCCCGAAACATTGAATCGGTCGAGACAGACCGATTTACATGGTCACCTGACACCACTCCCCTTGATTTCTTTCTGCGGGGCTGCATAAAGGACAAGGTGTATGCAGAATAAATAATTAGCGTGGAGGAATTATGGGACAGGATTGTCCAGACTTTGGACACAGTATCAAAGGAAATGTTAAACAACATTTGAAGAGATATTCTTACAGCTACGAAGTGAGCGCATGTGGAAGTTTACTAGTCACATGATCCCAAGTGTTTGTAAAGAAATTTGTTACCGAACAATATGGATTTAACTGTTTTTTAATATCTGAGTTTCTTAATCTGGTGATTAAATTATGGACACCATGTAATAATTTATTTCTTTATTATTTTTACTGTTGTTATAGACCAGTGATGGCGAATATATGACATGCGTGTCACTAGGTGTCCTACCAACATGATTTGGGTGGCACACCACATGAACGCTTATGCATGTTGTAGTAGTGTATATGTAATAAATAACAAATTGTGTCTGTAACAACTGATGCAACCCCAAATATGATTGGAAAATATGTTTTTGTGAAATTTCTTAGTGAAGAAGTAAGCACTCTATTGTGCAGTTCCGTTGCATTATACACGAGGAAGTGTTGCGATCAAAATTATCTCCAGTTCTCTAAGATGTCAGATGATGTGGATTCTTAATGGGGTGGACTTCTTATGTACAATAATGTCCAGTGATTGAATCATGGTGGCACACTAGACATTTGAAAGTAATAAAACAAACTTAAAGTGGCACACTAGTCGGAACAATACCTTAGAAGTATTGAAAGCTTAGATGAAAGAATATAGAAAATGAAAATTTAATATATTATAATGCCAATCTCCACCACCATGGTGTAAAGGCATTTTTAACTAAACTGGTTGAGTTGTGTTTAGCTAACACTATCATCATTGTCAGACTCAGTATGAGTTTCACCAGAATACTGCATACCAAGATTTGAAAGTCTATATTAGATTGCTTTGACTCAGAAGATACGATGTTAAACACAATACATCACGTATCTTTGTGATGTATTTGTGTTCAGCATCATATCTAAGTTTTAATATATGGCCGTTTGAATTAAGTACACTAAAATCAGAATCAACATTAGCAAACTTCTCTCTCATGTCCATTTGAGTATTTGATTTAATGTCATCCTTGTGATGGTCAAGCATGCATCGACTCAAGTATCTCTTAGATGACCTAATATAATTAGCTCCACTTTGCATCTAATTATATTGGGTCATCTCAAAGATTCCTAAATCTACTCATGTACAAACATCTCTGGTATAACCTCAAATCAAATATTCAAATTTACGTGAAATAAAGTTTGCATAATATTGTTGATTTTGATTTTAGTGCCTGTATTTAAAATGATGACTGTATTTAAACTTTGAATTTCTGAAGCTATTTTTAAACATGGAACCAAACTTGAATTTGAAATCTGGTCTTAATCACTGAAATTTAACCTGTTTGGGAGGGGGGGGGGGGTGTAATTCGGTAATTAAAGATTTATTGCATTTTCTTCATTTCATCAGTACCTAGTATTTATTATTATTTTTCAATTTCTATATATCTTTGGGAAACTTTAACCCTTTTACATATTTTAATAATTATCTTATTGTTTTCTTCATATTTAATAAAGTTTTTGTTTTTGTATACCTTTGTTGATGTGTCATTCATGTGAAGGCAGGAAATCAACTTATAAAATATGTAGATATTTTAGTTTTATTATAAACAGATTATCTAATGTCATTTCTTTATTTACACAAATAATTTTGATGTTAATGGCATTTGAGAAGAACCAAGATCTTTCATGCTAATTGCACTCTTCAGGGTATAAATAAATAAATAAATAAAACACATTACATAGGTTTGTGAAATTTAAAATAAGTAAATGTACCTTAATGAAATGCTGTAACAATTTAGAAATAAATTAATAGAAATAAAAATAAACAGAATA
>PXIH01S0049252.1:7376-20172 GCA_003024985.2 Euperipatoides rowelli
CTACATGTCATGTAACTTCATTGCATTACGCAAACAGTGGAACATAACTTCGAAAGATAAGAACTACTGGGTTGAAAGCACCTCGTTTCTTTCTATCTTCCAGAAAGAAAGACAGATTGAAAGTGAGGCCGGACAGCTCAAGCCGCGAACCCTGGTCGCTAGCTTTGGGCTTATACCAAGAATATGAAGCAGCGCAGCTCAACCCACTGTGCCACTGCCCCATGGCGTATGACCAGTTTTCTCTTGCACTGGTGCAGAATAAACCAACTTTATAACTCAAAGACTGAACATTGCAATACAATTACAAGTTTACCAACGTTCTGGCAATCTGTATTTGAGTGTTTTGTCACTGCTGAATTTGGGAGATGTCTTGCATTGCTCTCCCATATCTGTCGCCTGATAAGCATCTTTATATTGTGATTGATAATTCAATAATTTTTCTTTTATTTTAATCCTTTGCCTAATATATGAGCTATGCTTAGTGATGTTACTTTATCATTCAGATTGAATGCCATTTTTTTTCTTTCTAAATATATTTCTATATTCATCTTGTATATACAGGAAGTTCGCAATAGCCTTTCCCTAAAAAAAAATGTTTTATAAGCCTGTCTTCTAAAAAAAGTATTTACAGTATGATTATGTTCTAGCTCATTGGAGATTTCATTAATGCTGGTTATACAGTTGTATTTGAGAACTCTCTTGATGCCTTCATCAGCTGTTCCAAAAATCTTGTAGTACTGTTATCCATTTTCTCTATCGAAAGGTAAATGCCTGCCATGAAGGAGTTGTCCTATTCAAATAAACTCCGTCTTCATGCCTATCAAAAAATTAAATACACCAAAGATTTTTCTAAAATAAATCTTTATATAAACAAAATAATGTGTTTTGGGAATATTTTTTTATTCATGCTTTGATTGTTATTATTGATATTTTTTAGTATTTAATCATATGTTCATTAGTTAAAACAACAATATACTATTATGCTAAGTAGCCTACCTACAGTATACTACATTGAGTCATATTATTATTATTATTTGTTAATATTTTCTAATTTTTATTAAATTATCGTAAATGCATTACCTCATTCATTGCCAGGTCTCATTTAATTTTTAAAATGAATATGGAGGACTAGAAACTTGAAAATCCATACTGATATTCAGCAAAGATAGTGCCTGAAATTAAATGGGTGTGTAATAATTATTACCTATAGTAAATAAATTTTAATAATTAATTTGATAATAAAATGAAAATTTGAAATGGTTTCCGTGCCAAATCATTCAATTTATTATCACAGAGATCTGAAATTTGATTAAAATAAAATAATAGCAATTCTAGTTTAACCTATATATTAAAAAAAAGCCTACTGTAACATTTCAAATTATGAGGATATAATTTAAAAAGTCCCAATAGCCATTTTGACATTTAAAAAAAAAATATTAGAGCAGTGCCAATGACATGAGATGTTGTTAGAAGTACTCATATTTAAAGATTAGTACATTTATTATATGTATACAACAAGCAATATTACAAAGTTACAATCCAATTCATGTAGAATTACAGTATGTGCTTCACAAATGTGTCAAATACCAAAGTGGTAAGGCTTCGTTGGACTGTTCATAACCTTCCTCATAGAGCTTCCCTCCCCCTAATTTGCTCTATTCTATCCCGAGAAAGATTATATTTTAAGATAAATTAATTTACATCGACCTTGTTCTATTCCTTTATCCATATAAATACTTATCTCCAAAACTGAAGCTCAATTAAGGCAACAGTGTGGGAGGGCTCATAGCTATATAAGATATTGAATGTATCTACCTGGATGGGGGACCTTATTTCCAGTATCATACCCTATAAATCTAAACTACTCATAATTGCTGATAAGTATATTTAATTTATAATTGCATGATGTGTGGAAATTGGGCCACTCTTGATCATATTTGTAACTTATGCGGTGCGGGCGTACTCAAGCATGTCGCTACCTCTTTAAATCTTAAATATGATGTCTCACTGGGAAAATATTTCTATTATCTCCACAGCCCATATGCAGGGGGCGTGAGGCTCAGATGGCACGTACGCGTCCACATATGAACCGTTACAGATCGGAGAAATAAGTTCCGGGGTAAATCACCATGTGTATATTATATCTTCAAAACTAACCTTCATCTATACTTACATGTAAACTGCATAAATTAAGAAGTATAATTTAATACATTCACATGTAGGCTTAACATAAACAAAGACTATCCCCAAGATATAATATAAACTGAAAAGGGGTCAAATTGTGCCAATTTGTGATAAAAACTCAAGGGGGCTAATAAACCAGCACAATGAGACAAAAAGGGAAAGCTAACTAAACCTAACGAAATAATAGTCCAAACCTGCCAACTAGGGGTTAAGGAGGAGAAATGGGGAGTAACCTTTTTATCCCTGCCCTGATAGAAGTGAGCAGGCACTACCCCCGTTTCGCACTTGCTAGGATGGCCATCTAAAAAATAATTAAAGATTAAACAAGTCATTTCGATACTTTAGCTAAGCAGTTCTGAGTTTGTTGTGTGACACACACAAACTCAGAACTGCTTAGCAAACAAACATATTTATTTGCATAAAAACAAATTTAACAAAGAAAGCCATTCCCACTGAAATTTACAAAATTTACCCTTAATATCTATGATGAAATAATTGGCCAGAATGCGCAGAAAAGAGAAGAGAAAGGGAAAGGTAATAAAGGCATAGCCAGAGAGGTAGGGACTGGGGGTGAAATGAAAATTAATGTCTTTAGAATAAAAAGTCTATGGGGGCAAATGCTTACTATAACTGGAAAGTTCACAATGGTTTGGTATCGTACTCTGGAATTACTCAGCCATAATGTAGTTGACAAAAACTTGTACTGCTTAATGAAAGTGATTGCAAAGATGTGCTGGAAGGATCTGAGTTCTTGCAGACTATGACATATTACAGGTATGCTTCTGGTTATTACTCTAGAATGAAAAGGAGTATATATTGCTTGTCCATTCATAAAGGGGGGCATCTCTTGAAGAAACCTTGAATTCCGCACATTTTTCTGGTATTCGATTCCAAATTAATATCTTCTGTCGTTCTAAACTCCTTGGTTTATGGCAAAAATCTCTCTAAAATTTTGTGTTAAAAAAAGCCTCGAGAAGGTCTTTGCATAAACCTTTATACTCTATTGTCACTAGCGTTTTTACTATTATTTATTTTATTTTAATAGGTTGCTAGTGACTGTCATCTGCTCTTATGTAAATCCTCAAATATGGAGTCGCCGCTATTATTTTTCCAAGATGTGAGAATAGCTAAGGCTTGGTAACCATGACAACCATTGCAAATATTTCCTCTACAGGTGTCATTAAGCAGTTTTCTTATGTTTCTTTATTAAAATTAGATAAAGTTAGATAATGTCCATTTCATTAAGCAGTTTTATTACTTTTTATTACTATAATTTGATGAAATTTAGTATTGTCCATGATTTAAAAGTTCTTTTGTTTCTTTTCAGGGTGAAGGTATAGCGGGAGGCTATGCTATGGGTGGCTAGCCCAGAGGGTCAAATAACAAAAGGCAGAGAATAGTCGCTGTACAATCAATACACATGAAAATGAAAACAATGACCTAAAATAAACAAGAAAATTAACCTGTAAAAGTAGCTGGTCAAATAAAGTATACTAGAATATAGGAATAAATCACATAGATTTATTCTGTGATTTATCAATTTAAATTGATAAATGACAAATGTATGATTCTTAGTTCATAAGCTGGCTAACTCGTGTTTTCAATAAAAAAAAAAGTTTTTAACACAGTTCATACTATTTCTGTTTTCCAATTGTATACATACTAAATTTTCAAATTAAATCTGATTCACTAAGCACACTAAACTTCATTTAACTAACTATTAAATATACTTGATTAATGGGTGCTGATAAAGCAGCAAAAATTCCACCAATTCACAAAGAGTCAAGCTATCTTATGATACCATACCCATAATACATTTCAGTTTCATAAGCTCAATAAACTTCACAACTGACGTCAAGGATACCTACATATATTGATGCCCAATTTTCATTTTTTACTCTACGTATTCAATCATATATTTTCCCTATCAGCATATTTAACACATGCATGTAATAAATAATAAACAAAATCAATATACCGTAACTAATTCTTTCCCTTCATTTATACTATTAATGACTACTCAATCATTACAACAAATCATAATCAGTTATTGTAACACATCATTTTATTTTCTTTGCACTAATTTGATCTTGTTACTGTTCATTTATAATGTCCTCATTTCACCTTTGAACAAATGTGACATGCAAATGCTAAAGACATGAATTTTCTCTCAAAATCACAAGACATTTTTTCATGTTATATCTCCTCATATACCTCAAAGGTTTTTAATCATTTTGATTTAGAAAAAAAAAAAGTTTTATATGTTAAACAGATTTTTATCATTTTAAAATAAATAAATTAAACATTAAATAAAAAAATAATACTTTCATTATTTATGGATCTGGAACATCATTCTTTCTAGGATGAAGAGTGAAGATCCAGCTAGCTAGTAAATAAATTATAGTAACAAAACATAACATTTTACTTTCCGCCATTACGATACAGTGCAGGAGATAAAATACATTCGTTTCTAAACTTACCTCTCCAAAATAATAATAATAAAATCCTGAAGTCAAAGTGACCCTATTGTGTAAGTTTGAATTAAAAAAATATTGCAATAATCTCATTTGCTATTGTGAGGGATGGTGTATATAATGTACTGTATATGATTGTTTTCTGTTTTTTTTTTAAGTGCTATTCATTATCTTATGATTTTATTTATTTGAATATACAGTATGTATTTTAAGTCCTAAGACTTTTATACAATTTAAATAGTACATAATGATTATTTACAATGATATCTAACGATAATAACTAGAGTTAAACATTTAAGAGCAAAACAAATTAACAAATCATACCAAAAATTTTCCAAAGGAAATCATAGCTAACACTGTTGGCGAGTGGTTTAAGTGCGCATACAAGATTAAGTAGTGTGGAAGTTAAGCCATACCAATAAAACTGAGGAGAAATTCAAAAAATTACTAGAAAATAAATAGTAGAAGATGGTAAAGTAAAGCTATTACTTTCGGGTAGTATAACTCAGAATCTAATGGATGTGGTCAAATAATTACAAGACTTTAAATATATAAAAACTTTACTGTTTGATTTAATTATCAAAGTTGTCCAATAATGGAATATACAAACCATGAAATAATAATAGAAAGAAATTCAGGATCAATATTAAACATGTTACAGTATTAAAATATATACTAGTTGTTCCTCTTCTTATCTTGACAGACAAGATTAATAATTGCAAAGCATGGCTTAGTAACATGTACAAAAAAAATGTAAACAAAAAACATTCACAGTAGTCTGGATCGATTAATAATTGCAAAACAAGGTTTAACAATAAGTACAGCAAAAGCGTAAATAAGTATTCACAGTGGGCTGAATCGATGTGAGAATAGCATTTCATGTAGTTGACCAAAAACTAGGTTATATGAATAACGAAGAACAATAAAAAAGAATTAACTTGTAGTCTACTTCAAAAGTAATTACACTACTAATTGTATGGTAGTTCTGTATTAAACGTGATGCTTATTTAAAAGGCTGTTTTGACTAATCGTATTTTTAATTAGCTTCAAATAAAACTTAAAAGTTTTAGCAGGGTTTGACTAATACCCTCGTGACTCGTATTGGAGGTTAGAAAAAAAAAACTTCACTAAGATAAAGAAATAAATTTATCTTCTTTCAGGAAATGCACAGAGTAATATAGCTCTTGCTTATTCGTGAGTAGGGAAATAAAAATAAATGAATTTTTCTTTAGATAGGTCCTAATAAAAGCTATCGTGCTATGTCTTACTTAGGTAGGCCTATAATCACGTGTTTCCCTCAAATTCCAGAGATAACGTAAGAAGTTAACTGTACTAATATTTGTACACACTAAATATGAAAAAATATATTTACCTCCCGATGATTCTTCTGTAGTATTTAACGTAGTATGCTTACTCTGCATATTGTGATTCAGTTTTCAGAAGATCAAAAAACGTATAGCTAATAAAAAATTGCACTTTAATAGTGCCACTCAGAAAATAGCGTCACTACGCCATTCCTTCCTTTTGTTTCAAGAAGTGAGAGAGATTTTTCTCGCGAGAGTTAAACGTCATGTTTTTAAAAGTATCACAGGAAGTGCTTAACTGAGTCTGCTCACATCAGTGTCAACCCAAAGTTTTACATGCGGTAAAAAAAAAATGTACGAAAAAATTTGACAGCATTCAAAAAGGTAAACAATGTTACAAAATATTTTAAATAAGAAAAGCAATATCTCATGATTATTACTTTAAAAGAAAATTATTTAATAAAGATTGTATTATTAGACTATTGTTATCGTCACTGATAACTTATGATAATAATGAATACATCATATTAAGGTAAGCTAGAAAAAAACAAACGTGTATACTCACAATGCATCAATAATAATAAAAATAAATAAATACAATAATATTTTCTAACTACATATATGAGCACAAATATATATACATTACTGAATTTGGTATTATTGAACTAATAAGTTATCTGGAAAAGATTCCATCAAATAGATTATTATGTAACTATCATAGCTAACTGGTATGAATAATTAAAAAAAAATAAAAGAATATACTATACCAAATTCCTACACTCCCCTTAATGTGTATTGGGGTCATATGAAGGGTTGATCGCCTTTTTGGTGTTTTGGTAATAGTCCTTATGAGAGTTCGATTGTACTTGGTTACTATAGGTGAGGGCCTCTGGAGGTTTTCCCTTGGTAGTGCGACTGGAAAGTCTAGTCAAGGGTTTTTCAGCTTCAGTGGTCTCCTCATTGGTAACTCTTTCGGGGAAGTCCTCTCTTTGGTTGTGTTCTGTGTGGTAGTAGTATTGTGGAGATTGATTTCTCCTTCAATGGACATTTTCTTGTACAAATTTTACACAACGGCTAACATATATACATGAATCTTGAGGATTCCATATGCGGTATGTTTTGTAGGATTCTCCGTAACCTATGAGTATTCCTGGGATGCTCCTGTGGTCCAACTTTCTTCTATTAGGTAAATTATTTAGAAAGTAGCAATGTGTTCCTATGGATTTGATATGATCAAGTTGAAGTGGTTTTTGATACCATAGCTCGTATGGTGTTTTGCAAAGCTCTTTATGATGTGTGCAATTGTTGAGGTAGGTGGCAGTGCATAGCAACTCTCCCCACATATTTTTGGGTAATCCGGTTTGATGTAGCAGTGCTCTTGTCATGTCCATGAGGGTCCGGTTGAGCCTTTCAATGGTTCCATTGGTCTGGGGTGTGTAAGCTAGACTCACTTTGTGCACTATGCCTCGGGTTTTTAAATACTGATTGAAGTTCTCACCCATGAATTCACCTCCGTCACTGCGTAGCATTTGAGGTCTTTTGTGGAATAGATTTATTCCATGTTCTATGTATTCCATTATACACTCTGCTGCCTGAGCTTTATTGTTTAGTAGGTATACTTGCGAGTAGCGGGAGTGGTCGTCTATGATATTAAGGGAGTAGCTGTTTTTTCCTAATGTTTGGGGTTGGATAGGCCCACATAAGTCCAAGTGAATAATATCGAAAGGAAAATTGGCCCTTTCTCTGGTTGATGGTGGAAAGGGTTCATTACGCATCTTAGTGATTGTGCACATTTCACATAGTCCATCTACATCACAGGAGTGAATATCCTTATCTTCTTGGGCCTGTTGAGGTATGTCTTTATCTTGTTGGTGGCCATACCTTTGATGTAGGATGTGTTGACATAACAGTGCCACAGGGGATCGCTTTGGTTCGTGTCAGGTTGTACATGATGTGTATATAATAGTTGTTCCAAGGTGGCCAGTTTGATTTGAGTGGACTTCTGGTGTAACCAACAGTGTTTCTCGTCGAATGAAATACTGTATCCCATGGTGATTAGTTTAGTTACTGAAAGGAGATTGTCCGTAAGGTCTGGTAAATGAATAACTTCCTTCAAGAGGATTTTTACTTCTTGTTCATTATTATCACATAGATTCAGAATGCATTCTCCCATTAGGGTAATGGTGTGTCTCCATTGGCGGTAGTGATATTCCTGGGGGTGTTGATATTTATTGTGTTTATCAATAGATTTTTGTCCTTTACCATGTGAGCGCTTGCCCCTGAATCCACTATCCATGTTGTGGAGTTATCTTTATTAGTGGTTACTACCATTGCTTTGTCTTTGTAGGTTCTTTCTTGCCAATTGGGCCAAGTGTATCTCTCACTGTCAGATTCTTCCAAGGTTATAGCCGCTAGTCTTGATTGGTTTGCTTGGTTGTCCTTTTCTTGATTGCTTGGTGATGGTTTCTTTTTAATGAAGTTTTGGTGAGGACTATGTTGTTTTAAAAGTCTGCAGTCTCTTCTTATGTGTCCAACTTTTTGACAATAAAAGCAGGTGGGTCTTTTAGAGGTGTGTTTATACTTCTGACTAATAGTTTGCATAGCCTTGATGTGATGTTGTGAAAGCTTGTCATGTAGTGTTTTCGAGTTTTCCTCTAAGATCTTGTCTCTAAGATAGTCAATATTTATATCTTGTGCATTTCTCCCCTCAATAGCGGTGATTAGGGGACCGTATTCTTTAGGTAAACTAGCTAGCATAGCTCCGCAGATGATCTCGGGATCCACCGGATGTCCTCTATCTTCTAGCTTGGATACTGTCTCCAGTATGCCGTCCAGATGGTCTGAGATTGCTCGTCCCTGGGTGGTATTTGCTTGAGAAAAATGTGCATTATAAAGTCAATCTAGATCCTATGCTATCGTTTTGTAGCAGTGATACCAGTTTGTTCCATATGCCTTTGGCTGTAGTTTCATGTTTGATGTGCACCAGCATCTTGTCTTCTACGGCCAAACCAAGAGAGGCCTGAGCCATTCGGTCCTGATGTAACCATCTAACTTCTGGTGCCGGAGGAATGGGGTCTACTATGATATCCCACTGGTTTTCTTTTATGAGCGCCATTTGCATTCTTCTTTTCAAGGTATGATAATTATTGGAATTCAATTTGGGGATGGCTGATCTGTAATCGTAGTGTATCTGCATCCCTTCTGTTGTTCCATTACGTGTTGATAGGTTATGAGCCCCGCGGTAGTTTCTTGAGATTCCCCCCTCCCCCCGGATTAGCAGTAGCGGAACATGGGCCCATAACCTGTTGGCGAGTGGTTTAAGCGCGCCTACAAGATTAAGTAGTGGGGAAGTTAAGCCGTACCGATAAAACTGAGTAATTCAAAAAATTACTAGAAAATAAATAGTAGAAGATGGTAAAGTAAATCTATTACTTTCGGGTAGGATAACTTAGAATCTAGTGGATGTGGTCAAATAATTACAAGACAAAGTAAATGACTTAAGATATATAAAAAACTTTACTGTTTGATTTAATTATCAAAGTTGTCCAATAATGGAATATACAAACCATGAAATCATAATAGATAGAAATTCAGGATCAATATTAATCATGTTACAGTATTAAAATATATACTAGTTGTTCCTCTTCTTATCTTGACAGACAAGATTAATAATTGCAAAGCATGGCTTAGTAACATGTACAAAAAAAATGTAAACAAAAAACATTCACAGTAGTCTGGATCGATTAATAATTGCAAAACAAGGTTTAATAATAAGTACAGCAAAAACGTAAATAAAGTATTCACAGTGGGCTGAATCGATGTGAGAATAGCACTTCATGTAGTTGACCAAAAACTAGGTTATATGAATAACGAAGAACAATTAAAAAGAATTAACTTGTAGTCTACTTCAAAAGTAATTACACTACTAATTGTATGGTAGTTCTTTATTAAATGTGGTGCTTATTTAAAAGGCTGTTTTGACTAATCGTATGTTTTTAATTAGCTTCAAATAAAACTTAAAAGTTTTAGCAGGGTTTGACTAATACCCTCGTGACTCGTATTGGAGGTTAGGAAAAAAAAACTTCACTAAGAAAAGAAATAAATTTATCTTCTTTAGGAAATGCACAGAGTAATATAGCTCTTGCTTATTCGTGAGTAGGGAAATAAAAATAAATGAATTTTTCTTTAGATAGGTCTTAATAAAAGCTATCGTGCTATGTCTTACTTAGGTAGGCCTATAATCATGTGTTTCCCTCAAATTCCTGAGATAACGTAAGAAGTTAACTGTACTAATATTTGTACACACTAAATATGAAAAAACATATTTACCTCCCGATGATTCTTCTGTAGTATTTAACGTAGTATGCTTACTCTGCATATTGTGATTCAGTTTTCAGATCAAAAAACGTATAGCTAATAAAAAATTGAACTTTGATAGTGCCACTCAGAATATAGCGTCACTACGCCATTCCTTCCTTTTGTTTCAAGGAGAAGTGAGAGAGATTTTTCTCGCGAGAGTGAAACGTCATGTTTTTAAAAGTATCACAGGAAGTACTTAACTGAGTCTGCTCACCTCAGTATCAACCCAAAGTTTTACATGCGGTAAAAAAAAAAAATGTACGAAAAAATTTGACAGCATTCAAAAAGGTAAACAATGTTACAAAATATTTTAAATAAGAAATAAAAGCAATATCTCATGATTATTACTTTAAAAGAAAATTATGTAATAAAGATCGTATTATTAGACTATTGTTAACGCCACTGATAACTTATGATAATAATGAATACATCATATTAAGGTAAGCTAGAAAAAAACAAACGTGTATACTCACAATGCATCAATAATAATAAAAAAAAATTAATAAATACATAAATACAAGAATATTTTCTAACTACATACTGTATATGAGCACAAATATACATTACTGAATTTGGTATTATTGAACTAATAAGTTATCTGAAAAAGATTCAATCAAGTAGATTATTATGTAACTATCATAGCTAACTGGTATGAATAATTAAAAAAAAAAAAAAAAGAATATACTATACCAAATTCCTACAAACACAAAACTATATATCAACAAATTATACCAACAAAAATCGAATGGTCATTAGCAGTCACTAACAAATAATGCATGTCAAATAACATTAAACATATCAATATTATAAGTACCGTAGTCTACATAATTAATATTATTTTAAGATATCAAATTAATACAGTGAAATCATCACAATTTAACAAGAATTCGTCCAGTATGTTCTTAAATAAAACAAGACTAGTAGAACTTTTAATTTCTAATGGAATGTTATTCCATTGTCTAATTACTCTATTTGTTATAAATAATAATCTAATATTTCTATTTGTTATTTCTTTATCTAATGAGTATTCATCATAATGTCTAGTAATGTTAGTAATTTTTTTGATAAATAATTGAGGTTTTGGATCATTTTTTTTAAACCACTTAAAGATGTAAATCATATCACCCCTTATCGATCTTTGTTGTGGTGACATAATATCCAAAATTTTCATTCTGTCTTGATAAACTACATCAGCCATACCATATACAGATTTGGTATATCTTCTAATACATCTATTGAGCAAATGAGAGTCTTGTTTAAATATCAATGGCCACACAATTCTGCAATAGTCTATTATAGACTGTACATAAATCTTGAATAATTTTCTAAACATGAGCACGTCAATCACCCTAAAAGTCCTTTTCAATGTACCCATTCTAGTATTCATTTTTTTTCCATCAATGCTGCATGTGCAGAGAATTACAAATCGGAATCAAATTGAATGCCTAATTGTTTATGTGATTCACTTTGATTATCAAATCATCCATAATTTTAAATTCTATCTCATCATTTCTACCTAGAAATAGATGGGCACATTTATTAGTATTAAGTTTAAATTTATTTTTGATAGACCAACTGGCTATTTCATCAATATCTTTTTGTAATGATATAACATCATCCACTCTGTTTGACACACTAGAGATTTTAATATCATCAGCAAATAATTTTATTTTATTATTTATATTTAATCCTATGTCGGATAGATACAAATTTAACAGAGTAGATGATAGCACTGAGCCTTTAGGAACTCCCCTCAATATTTGTTGTTTTTCGGATGTTGCTGAACCAATTTTTACTGATATGAATCTATCCTCAAAAAAAACAATGATCCACCCAATCAAATAATCATCAAATCCAAGGCGCTGTAACTTTGTCAACAATATTCCATGATCAACACAGTCAAACGCCTTTTCATAGTCAAAGAATATTATATTTACTTTAAGGCCCAAATTTCTAGCATGTGTCCAATCGTTTAAAGAATCAATAAGATTGTCTTCACAAGACAGATTTTTTCTAAATTCATATACAGTACATATTGTGGCAACAATTCACTAGATACAATAATGGTATTAATCCGATTTAATATTACCCTTTCAGCTATTTTTGTCACACTACTAGTAATCGTGATTGGTCTGTAATTGCTCATTATTTTTTTATTACCTTTTTTGTATATATACTGTAGGATTAATCATACCGTATTTCCAGCTATTTGGTAACAAACCATATTTCATTGTTAAATTAATAATCAGGACATTCCAATATAAACCAATTAGATATCAAATCAGAACCGGCCGATTGAGATTTTTTAAGATTTTTAATAATTTCCTTTAATTCACAAGAATTGGTAGCAATGAAATCAAAAGGACAGTTGATTTTCTGTTCTACATTTTTATATTTTTTGTAATCAATTGACAAATCAGCATATTTTTTAGCAAATGAGTTAGCTATCATAAATGGGTCATTAAGAATCTTATC
>PXIH01S0049298.1:3848-16014 GCA_003024985.2 Euperipatoides rowelli
GTTCATGGATCACCAAAGATTTCTATCTTGAGCTCTTCATTTTTATACAGATAATTGCCTGATGTTAACCCAGTCCTTAAGGTCATCGAACCATGCTCTTCTTGGCTTCTTCTTTTTTTCCCTTTATGTCCATCCCTCAAGTGCTGTTATTCCTGCAGATCCTCTCAAGACATGCCCAGCATATTTCCATTTCCTCATCCTTATTTTATCAAAAATTATATAACCACCTCCCCATCTTTTCTACACTTCCTCATTTCTGATCAAATCTGTCCATTTTATTTTCATCATTCTTTTGCAGACCAGATATCAAAAGCATTGACCTTCTTTTCCAGGTCCATCGTTAAAGTCCAAGTCTTGCATCCATATATTAAGAAAACTAGCCAAACATAGCAATTTAACACCTTCAATTTTAAATGTTTGTTAACATCACTTCTTAGAAGTTCTCTTTGTTTCCAAAATCCAGAGTTTGCCATTCCTATCCTTGTTTAGATTTCTTTTGTGGTTCTTCCATATTCCGTTATCAAGCTGCCCAAATATCTAAATGCCTTCACCTGTTCTACTATTTTTCCTTCCATTTCAATCTTGCATTTAAATGTTGTTTTTGTGTGACCAATCATCAGTGTTTTTGTTTTTCCTATATTGATTTTCAATCCATATTGTATTCCAATTATATTAATATTTAGCAAGGCGCTTTTAAATTCAGCCTTACTTGCCATGAGAATGGCAATCTCATCAGCATACCTTATTCTATTGAAATTCATTCCTCCTATTTTTGCCTCGTCAATATCATTTAGTGCTTCATCAATGATTTCTTCATATATTATGTTGAAAAATGAGGGAGACCAGAAGCATCATTGTCTTACACCCCAGTTTACATCAAACCAATCAGTGAAATTATTATTTATCCTAAGTGTGGCTGTTTGTCCTTTGTACACGTTACTTATATTGTTAAGTCCTTTCCATCAATTCTTATATTCTTCAATATACTTAGTAGTTTCTTATGATCAACCCTGTCAAAGCTTTCACAAAATCCACAAATCATAATATGTACAGTGTCTGATGATCCTTTAAACTCTCTTGTTCTATATATATATATATATATATATATATAATATTCAGTGGTAAGGGCAGATATTCTTGTTCAAGATAAATATATACTGTATATATAACATATAAAACTAAGGAAACAAAGGAAAAATGGAAAATGTGAGCAAAGTAAAATAAAAGGAGATATATAAAATCAAAGATATGGCAAGAGATATTAAGTGAAATGAAGAGAAAAGATTGATAATAAGAAGAGAAAGAGGGATAGAAGAAAAACAAGAGAAGAGTTGAATAGTTAGAGATGAAAATGGGCATACAGAGTGAGAGATGGAAGGAGACACAAAGATGGATGGAGGGAAGTAATGAATAAAAGATAAAGTTATGATGTAAGACTCAAGACATAAATTGGAGTCATGGTTCAACTCAATAGGACCCAAACTGAAAGGTTTTATTTTTTACTAATGAATCTGAACAAGAAAAATTATACTTGTGGTGGTTTTGGTGCATAAATTCATAGAATTGTGAAGAATATTCAAGAAATTTCATCACCTAACTTAATTTGTAATCTAAATATACAATCCTACTTTGTCCTATTTGACAAATCAACAAAAGATAACTCTCTCAAGAATGTCCACCCTTATGCAACCAATCTAGATGACATAAGACCTATAAATATTGAAAATGTTGATGTAAAAATTTTTGCTTCTTAAATCAATGCAAAATTATATAGTAAGCTAACACAGCAATCAATCCTTTCCAGTTTGCTTATAATCTATAAACATTGATCTATACACACTTATCATTATCTAAGAAATCTGTGTGCTCTATCGAAACACCAAACATGACCCTCCAATTAAGCTATTTATTGATATCCGTAAGTAATATGATACCATCAACATACCATATCTAATTAAACTATTATCTCAAATAATTGATAATCAATATCTACTAAATGCAACCATTAACTATATCCCATCTAAATGAGCCAGGATTAAAATCGATAACCATCCTGAATTCAAAATTTCTCGAGAACTTACTCAGGGTTTTCCCCTAAGTGCAGCTCTATTTGCACTTTACATCAATCAATTCTGGACAACTTAGAAAATAGTCTACCCGGAATTAACATACCATTAATTCAAACTCCTATTAAAATACTTGCTTATGCCGATGACCTTTTGGTCTTATGCAATGATGTTCAAGAGGTTGAATTGGCACTGGAAATCATTCAAGAATTTATTACACTGACATGAACACAAATTTAACGTCAAAAAAAAGTGTTATTGACCTAGCCAAATTAAAAGCTATACCATTTCTAGGATCTTCTCCAAAAGCCTATTTAAGCCTTCCATTCCCTTTTATTGGCCATCAAACTAGGACCAAAGCAAAAAACAGTCTTATTGAAAAATTTAAAAAATTCAACCAGCCAAGCATACCTCTCCATCCCCTTCCACATCAAGAAGGTCAATACATTATGCATACCATAAATGTGTTAGTGAACTCATTTCAATTGCAACTAAAATTTTCTGGAAAGACATATTAGTTCTAATTGGCAAAAAACGGCTCTATCCCCATATTATAAGAGGGCTAGCATTAATTGACATCAAGCTCTTTATCAGAGTAATTGCTGCTAATACTATTACTCATCTTAACACTTTTTGTCTCCAAATTAATCCACCACTAAGGACACCCTCCCCTGAAATGGACTTTGACCTTACCTATTATTAGTATTGTTAAAAACAGATTAAATTTGATTGATGATTTACCAAGTATCAAATCATCAATAACTATTTTAATAATAACCTGTCTCCGAGTCACCCCATGCTTCAAGGTGGGCATGTAATTTTAAACAATCTTACCAATCAAGACAGCCTACCCAATTTAATTGATTTTTGTATAAAATTAACATTTAACACAATGCCAACATGTCTAAGATTGATAAGTAAATATAATTTCAAACTTCAACCTAATTGTCCTTTTTGCAATCACATTGAGAATATTGAACATCATCTCCTTAAATGTCATTATTATACTTCATGTAGGACTTGGCTGAATTCTACGCTCCATACTGACCTTAACAAATACAACTCTATTCAGGATATCTTTCTTTGCAATATCAACTACAAATCTAAAACTCAAATGCTTATTTTTAGCCTCTACTTTATCTGTAAAATTAGATGTCTATATATCTTTCAGAATATCCAAATAATTCCACTCACTTATATCAAGATTTCTTTAGCTAAAATATGAAGCAATGATATGCAACACCTAACAGCAAAACAATTTGCATCTCATTCTCCCATGAGGCTTTGAATTGTAAATCTCGCGAAAGGGGAATTATCTCATGAATATATTGTATGGTATGTCTTTTATGTTTCTTTGCTAAATTTATGTATTTATTTTAATATATTTGATGGAGAATATTGTGCTGTTGTAGCGGAAGTTAAACTTATGCTAGCAGTTAGTTTTTGTTCTCCTTTTGATATAAAATTGCATGTACGTGTTCGAGCTATTTTTACTGCGTCACAGCCATTAGCAGTGTTTGTGTAAATTATTGCTCGCTATGCTGTTTGAAAGTAATTTTTCATTATTTTATTTTAATAATGTCCCTTGCTATATTGTTAACGCTCAAGTCAGTGCTAAAGAGAATGTAGTGGCAAACTTTAGGAGATATGTGTCTTTAGTTAACAATACAGCTAAAGTGTTCACATTGGCCGACCAGGATTATAAGACGCAGAAATTTTATTTAGACCATTTAATTGACATTCTTACACAGCTAAATATTTTACAGAAACTTATAGAATTTAGTTGTTTGGACCATCCCGCATATAATTACATTTAATTTGATAGTGGGGAAGCTATGGATATTTTTTCTTCGAGCTACTCTAAATTTGGACAAGTCTTTGTGTTATGTGCAAATACTTTGCCAACATTGGATAGAATTAACTTAACTGTATTGTGGATGCCCGCAAGAATAGTCATAGACGAAATAGTGGAAATATTGTCAAAGTACGGTACGGTTCTCACTATTAAGCCAACAAAGATAAAGGTTAGTGAAACATTGTCTATTATCTCATCCCCTGTTTATTTCACATTTGCGATAAATAAAGATTGCTCATTAGCTGATATGCCATACACGGTGTTTTCTTAAAATAAGTTGAAGGCATGGCTATACATTAAAAATAGGCCACGGGCCTGTTTTAGATGCGAAAGCATATCACATGACATCAGGAGTTGTGACTTTAGGTATTGTGGAAGATGCGGTGGCTACAGGGTCAAAGGGCATCAATGTCCGAGATCGTATGTTCATGCGCTTTTGAGATCAGATGAGGCTAAGCGTGACCACATAATGGATAGCGAGCATGCTGAGTTTTTGGCGCAGGAGGTTGTTAATGATGTGGTAGTTGGGGAGCAGCAAAGCCAGGTTCCAATCATTATCCCGCCATCTCTAGAAAATCCAGCAACCGCTGATGAAGGAAAGCATGAGCAGACATAGATGGATTCGTTTTCTGTTGCAAAGAAGCTAAAGATTCAGCAGGTTGTTACGAAGTTCGGGCAGGTAGAAGACAATGATCAGATGATTGTGGACTTTGGAACTGTACCTGTTTTGCTGTCCGTGGGTGAGCAAGAAAAGAAGAAAGAATATGGCTTTGATTTTAGTGGATCTTAGGATGGGGGTTAAAAACCGGGGGCTGTTTTACTGTTTTGCTATGTTTATGTTGCGGAGCAGCTAGATGTTTTTGTTTACAAATTGGATTATTGCTTTGGAGTTGTTCATCAACTATGTATCTGGTTAGTGTATTTTGGCCTACTGTTTAGGTCTTTGGGATTATTTTGGGGTATTGTCCCTTTCCAGGTTAGTAGCCTTTTCTTATTTATGTTATGGCATATCTGTAATGCAATTTGGTATTACATTAGTAGTAGGCCAACACGTATAATGTATTGTTTTTTTCTTTTTTGTTTCGTGCCTTTTTATTTTTTTCTCATTTTTATGTTTATTATTTTTTTGGTTATCACATCTTGCTACATTGGCGGTATTGAGTTGTCTACACAGAACTATATATATATGTTGGGTGGGTGTTTTCTTTTTTTTTGGCCTTAACCATGTCTACAGTTAATTTGGATATAAAATTTTGTCCCTAAATGTTCAGGGCCTTAACAATTCTAGAAAGAGGGCTAAATTGTTACAGTACCTATAAAAAGAGTTTGTTGACATATGTTTTTTGCAGGAGACAAAGATCAGATCCAATTCTAATTTAAATTTTAAAAAATTACTAGTAATTATTTAATATTTCAGAGATCCTCATTTAGGTCAAATAGGGGGTATGGGTATTGGTGGCAAGGCACTTGGCTGTAAATGGTATTAGAATTTTAATAATTATGGATAGATACTTAATGATGGAATTATGTGTTAGAGATAGGCATTGGTCTTTTGGTAAATTATTATGTGCCAAACAATGTAGTGCAGAACAGGCAAGTTATATGAGAGATGTTATCTAACATGCCATTGGGTGCTGATAATGTAATTATGGGGGTGATTTGAACGTAAACATGATAGAAAAATTTCCAGAATTAAATAGTTTTTTGGTAGCTAACGGGTATGTCAATGTTGATTCAAGGTTCGATATGCAAGGCTTGCCTACTCGTTTTGGTTTACATCCTCATAGATTGGATTATGATCCGACATTGCCACAGGCCTAACATTGAACTCTTTAGGAAATATTGCATTACTTTTTATAAATAAAAAGTAATGCAATATTTCCTAAAGAGTTCAATGTTAGGCCTGTGGCAATGTCGGATCATGCAGTTCTAATGATGAATTTGCAGGCTGGTATTTTGCCTCTATTACCTTTGTACATTTGTAACAAGGTGCATCCTTAAGTACACCCTGCATTTCAGTTTTTTGTAAATGACTTTTCTGAGATTTATGTTTTGTCTCATGTAATGTTTCTCAAGTAGGAGTTTCTGTTGGATGATTGGTATAATTTTAATTATTGCCTCTTGTAACAAATATAAAAGATCACTCAATAGTAGGATTGTTGAG
Source organism: Euperipatoides rowelli (assembly GCA_003024985.2). NCBI lineage: Eukaryota > Metazoa > Onychophora > Udeonychophora > Euonychophora > Peripatopsidae > Euperipatoides > Euperipatoides rowelli. The sequence continues at coordinate 9,934 of PXIH01S0049298.1, forward strand.
TTGCAGTCTGCGATTGACAAGATGAAAAATATTGAAAAGGCTATTGTTCTGTTTTTTATTAAGACACAAAGGGAATTGATTAAATTGAGTGATGAGAGGGATAGGGCTCTTTCCATTATGTTGAGGTGAGAAATCATTGCTTCTAAGGGTGAAGTTAGTAATCTTGTATCATGCCGAATATTGAATAAACATTATCCTCACTATTTTGTACTTGAAACATGGTCCTGATATTTTAAAGGGCACTCAGCTGTTGTCACTGGTTATTAAACATTAATGAACATGTATGCAGATGTTGATTGTTGTAGTGTGGTTGACATACATGAGGTCTCTTTCAACAAACATAGATGAAAATAATATTTACAACTTTAATATAGAAGAGGATATTCATGAGGCTTTGAAAATGGTAAATCAGAATAGTTCCCCTGGGCCAGACCTCTTGACTGCCAAATTATTTTTTAGTATAAGGTATATCTGTATTCCTTTGTTAAAGAGTTTGTTTAAACTGTGGAGCAGTTCCCCATTCGTTCATAAGGCATTGATAAATTCATTTTTAGTTTTCTTCCCAAAGAAGTCACTTTTACATACAAATTCAGTTACGTTAGACAAATTACACCCTATAAACACCCAGAACATAGAAACTAAACTTTTTGCAAGAATTTTGAACACTAGGTTGTCCTTGTTATTGCCAGGGTTATTGTCACCCTTTCACTTTTTGTTGAAGGGCACCAATATCCACATTCCATTACTTATAGTACAGGATGCAATAAAGTGAATAGGATGGCACATGCTGTGGTGGTTTTTCTGGATGTTTGTAGGGAGTTTGATTTTGTTAATCACAAATATTTAATTGCTCAGGTGGTGAAGAGGTTTGGCCACTCAAATTTGTTTTGTGCACTGATTACATATATAACTAATAAGCAAGTTTCTATTAAAATGCAGGGGGCTTTATATGAGGAGGGGAATCACCCAGGGTTCCCCCCTTAGCACAAATTTGTTTGTGATATATATCGACGATCTTTATAGGAAGAATAAACAATTTGAATTTGGGTATTATTCTTGATACCGTTGGTTACATTTAAGTGCATTTACGTACGTAGATGATATAAGAATATTGATTAGGGATAACACCCAGTTACATAAGATTTTTTTTTTTTGATTAATGCATTTACTGAGGAAATGGGGTCAAGGATCAATACTGCAAAGACATATGTCTGGTTTCACTATCATAACAGAATGTCAAATACATATTCCCAGTCTTTTCCATTTGTGGGTGTAGCTCTTAGATGGAAAATCCAAAATGATTTGCTCCAGTATTTTAAAGATGTAACGTTAAATTTGCAAAGGATTTATTTGTACTTGATCACTTAAGTTTGTATTGTAACACCTTTTTGGTGCCAAAATTGTTGTACTTTATCCCCATATTAATTTTACGAAGGTTTTTTTCACTAAATTGTATGCCGTGGTGAACAAATTTTTATGGAATTGCAGGTTAATCCCTGTGGGTAGAAGGATAGTCAGCAGAACATTGGGCAAGGATGGTTTAGGTCTCCATGATTTGGAAATCTTTACTTTAACAGTATGTTCCAATGCTTAGTATACTTTTGTGAGGTTTAATGAGAGAATTGCTATATTTTTGGAAATCACTCCAACAGATATTCCTCCACCCAAAAACCGTGTTGTTCCCAGAGCCAGTATCTGTTTTGGGTTATTGAGCTAGCTGATGCATTTAATTTTATGCATGTTGGAAAATTTACATATAGTAAATATGTTCAGTTGTTGGAGAATGACAGTAATTGATCCATGCAGGGTTTTTTTTAAGCAGATGTATAAAAATTTAATTGGGATAGACATTGCACCAAATTTAATTAATTTTCTTTACAAATTGTGTCATTGTGCAAATTTTACTAGTGACAGGCTTGCCTCACATTATAACATGCTTGTAGATAAGAACTGTGCATTGTGTCATGAGGTGGATGAATTGGATCACTTGTTGTTTCGATGCCAATATTTTATTAACTATAGGCAGTTGATTCATAGTTATGGTAGATTTAACTTGTCTAATAGTAATTTGATGTCTGTCCTTATTTACATGTTGCAAAATAAAAATGTAGCATGGTTTGTGCTATTTTCCATGTTTACAATATGGAAGGTCCAGAACAGCATGGTTTTTCGTGGAACAAAGCTTAGGCCTTGGGTATTTTTTTTTGCTAGAAATCAGGCTTTGTATAGTAGGGATTCCATAAATCTAAAATTTAACTCTTTTCATGAAAAATGGCTCAGGAATATTGGGCCGTTTTGCTTAAAGTTTTGTTTTTGATTTTAATGGCCATATTGTTAATGTATCTAATGTTGTTTATTTGCTTTGCCTATTTTAGCATATATGTATGTATCTAGTATTTGGTATTAATAAAATATGTTTATGGGTGTAATTCCCCTAGAAAAAAACAAAAAAACAATTTGCATCTTTATGGACTTATCTCCTTTATTCTATAGCCAAATTTCAATAGCCTAACCTACATTTGATTTTCAAGATAATTCTACATAATTATCATTTATTGGAATAAGGCTTTTTTCTTAGGCTATATATAAAAAAAATATTCAGGATTTAAGAAAGAGGTAATAAAGTTTAACTATATTGGATTGTATATATTTGTAAATAAATGCACTTTCTTCGGAAATTAAAAAACCCCACAAACTTTATATGTATTTTAATGAAATAATGTGTAAAATACATTAGCTGGATCATCTTCTTTTATGGCTTATCTGAATCAACTTCATTTTAAGATAAATTGTGTTATCCTGTTATATTTTGTAAAAATGTTTCTCTTAAAAATCTTCGGACATCATACCGTTTGAAAATCTATTAAATTAAAAGCTTGAATTTGTTATTTTTGATAAATAAAATGGTCTCCAAGTGTTAATTTAATTAGAAAACATACATCATTATTTCATAAGATCAATTGACTAAAATTTAACAATTTGCATGAAATTTTAATGTTTAGCTGAACTTCATGGTGTTTTTTTTTTTTTAAAAAAATACAAAACTTAAAGCTTTAATCGATTGATATTTATTTTTTTTAAATGCTGAAAAATGAATTATTAAAGATAAAATATAATTAAAAATTTAAATGTTTTGTTCAACTTGAATAAAAAAAAAAATCATGACTTTTTTTTTTAAAGATAAGATTTCTTTATTTGTATTATCAATTTATTCTAACAGAACCCGCTGAGATTTCATCATTTAAAATGCAAAAATGAAACGAAAATCTTTCAATTTCATTTCCAGAAATAATAATTAAAATCTTGAAATCTAATGGAATTAAATATATTAAAATAATATTTACTTTTAACTTTTGCAATAAGTTTCCCCAGAAAAGAAGATACTTTATTTTAACTTTGCTTTAGAGCTAAATAAATACAAAACTTTAGAAATTAATGGTTATTTTAATTAAACATGTTTAAAACAGGGAATCAAACCAAATTTATAATGGCTAGGTTCAGATTCGGGTTCACTGAAATTCTTTATAATTCGGTTTGGTTCTGATTCACCCTTTTTATAAAATAATGGTTCGGTTCAAGCCATTTTTTTATTTTTTGCACAATGAAACGGTTCGAACCAGTTCAAAATTCTTTTTTCAAATTATTTTAAATTAAATGGGGGGGGGGGGAGGGATATGTATAGAATTTGATTCACACTTTATATTGTTTTTACTAATAAAAATAAAATGTTTAAGTTACAGATTTAACACACTAGGCCTACATACTTTTATGGTTTATTCAAAAAAAAAGAAGTACATTCAGAATTTGTTACATAGCCTACCTTTATTGTTTAACTAATGAATATGAATTTACAAAATTTATTATAGATCTGTACTTTTATTATTAATTCAGGCAATGGAAAGAAAAAAATACCAAATTTAACACTTTTATTGATTCCTCCCCTAAAGTTGTAAAATTCTTGAAAAGTTGGAAAATCACATTTCTACTTGACAGATTGGGCTGAGGTTTTTAGGTTATTATTGTTATGTTTTCATTTTCCTATTCAAATTGGCATGTTAGGTATGAACATTTTGATATAGGCAGGTTTGGCTCTGGAAATTTTTTGCCACATGTAACATTAAAGCTTACTACTGTATGTCCAATACATCAAATTTGTATTTGTATTACTTGTATAAACTTAGACAATGTACAAGTTGGGAAAAACTATAGAAAAAATGGAAGTTGGGACAGATTGCCATGATGAAAAATCTGCATTTCAATTTGGCAAGAAAAGCAATCTATCCAACTTTTGTGTTGAATCCTAAGCTTTTGTGAAATGGTGGTGGAAACAATCATTATTTAATTTAAAATTAATTAACACCAATCAAAATAAAAAAATAAAAAAAATCAACTGATTATTAGCTGCTAAAATGGTAAACTTCTATTGAATAACATTATATTTCTTTATTTACTCCACATTTCATATATGCCTAAAACATGTGGACAGTAAATCAACAAAATTTTGGTTAAGTCATTTTAACTCATTTATAAAATACAGATGCCAAGGAAATAGACAAAATAATTCCTTATTTAATCTAAAATGATTTATTTGGTGCCTTGTGGTTGTTCCTATAAGATTTTATTAAAGCTTTCTCTAGGTAATATGCCTAGCTGTATTGGTAAGTTGGTATGTGGTATGTCATAAATTTATAGATTTAAATGTGAGGAAACTAAAAAACTACCTCTTTTTATAACAATGATTTACTCATTAAGTTATACTGAATAAATAATACATTGATAGTAATACACAATATTACTGAACTATTCAACAAAAACACTGCACACTCTAGCTTATATTTACTATTAGATCTATACAGTCTGGTCGATGTCCATGGCTTTTCTAGGATTCCTTAAATATCCCTGTTGAAACATTTCCATCCAGGATATTAGAAGTATAGAAGCATTAATGGATATACTCACCAGTAAAATAATCGATTGTAGGCATTATAAAAATGCTTACTTTAATTATTCTATTATTAATACAGTACATCATTTGTTCGTTTCCAACTAAAAAAAAGTTTTAAAGTTGGAATTTTTTTTTAATTGACTTGACAATTTGCAGGTTCTACCCCCCCCCCCCCAACTCACCACTTATCCATAGAGCTCTAACAAGGGCTCTGACAACCCTAATACTTGTTGGCTCTAGCTTTTAAGGATTCAAGAGATAATTGTGCACAGACAGGCAGGCAGACAATTTCACATAGAACACTTTTACATGTTATAAAGTTATGTTATGTAAATTAAATGTCAATATTAGTGCATATATTAAAAGTTTTATTTAGATTGAACTGTTATTGCACCATAATTGAACCCAAAACCAATTGGGAAAAATAACGGTTGAGTTCCGTTTCAGCTTCACTAAATAAAATTTTTATTGGTTCAGGTTCAGAAAAAAGAACAGTTTTTTTTTTCTGGTTTATGGTTCAGGTTCAGTTCTGGTTCGACCCCTGGTTTAAAAATTATTATGCATAATAATTTTGTTAAAAAAAATAACACATTTAAAAAAAAAAATCAAAAAAGTAGATTTATGAGACAAGACAAGTTGTGATCCCATTTAAAAATGAAAATTTTAAAAAGAACATACTTAGCACATAAAATGCCAGTTTATTTAGGAAAAAAAATTGTGGGAATCAACCTAAGGTCCTAGAAAATGCAAATATTAAAAAACAAAATCATGAAATATTTTCTCTTGGATGTGCAATAATAAAGGAGAAAACAATCATTTAGTAAAAATGAAAAAGCAGGAATGAAGCACATTTGAGTCATGCAGAACTTTAAGCTATGAAAAAAAAAAAGAACAATAAAAGGAGTGATCAGAATCCCTAATATCTTATAAATCTTTATCATAATGAAAAGGAAATTGAAATATACGAAAATGTTTAATTTGAATAACCCTGATGTAACAATCTAAACAGAAAATAAGAAGGAAGGAGATAGACTTTTCACATCATGCAATTTTAAAGGTCAAATGTAATGGATTTTTTTTATTTTTTTTTATTATTGATTTTCAAAGATAAATATTATAAAAAAAAATTCCACTGG
>PXIH01S0049331.1:0-11383 GCA_003024985.2 Euperipatoides rowelli
ATATCACTAGCAAATAAGTCCGTTACAAGGGCATCAACCATTTTTTTTGTTTAAGCCCTTTTTATGTAAAAGAAACTACCACTTAAAGTTTCTAAAAATAGTTCCTACGGCGATTTTTTAAGGCCGTAAAAAAGTTTAGAATAAGGCCATTAGATGGCGCTGTTACCGGCTTCGGTACACAGTATTCCAATTAAGATATAAGATTATTGTATTTTTTTTTTTAAATATACAGTAAGTTGTTTAAAATTTGTTTTTAAATGTATACTTGACAAGTCAAATGTGTGACAGTAAGATTCACAGACCAATCAGTTTGTAGATCGCTTCAATAGCACTAAGAAAATGCTGATGTTAAAATTAAAATGTTTTTATTAAGATTTCAAACATTCTTAGAAAATATACTGTATTTTTTAATGCAAATTTAAACTTAGTTTTGTTTTTAGACTACTTGTGTTTGTTTCGAGTGGTTTTTATAAAAACTACTGGCTGCAATTAAAAAAAATAAGTGCTAGTGAAAATGATCTAAAATCTGATTGGCCTGTGAAGGATTGAACAACAGTGAAATATTGCACAACTATTGATAGTAGTCTGAAGAGATCCATAAACAAACGTAAATAGAAAACTAATAACAAAAAAGTTCATCAAAAAAATTTTGTTACCCCCTTCTCTCCATTCCTGCAGAAAATTTCAGAAAGTAATTGCTTGTGTTGCAGAAAGAAAAATAATATTTTTCTTCCGGTTACCTATATTCCTGGGTCACGTAAAAATTTCCGAGGGGAAAAGGGGTCGTGAGTGGAAAAAGTTTGTGCTAGACGAATCTTTGCTGCTTGCTTCATCAGCAACAACCTATGGATGCTTTCATACTAGAATAATAAAATTAGTTGAACAGTCGTATTAATGTAAGAAACAATGAATTGATTGTGTGAATACAAAACAAATGACTATAATTGCTGGCAATGCCAAAACCTTTTCACTTGACTGGAGTGAGTATGCCCTAGAGACTGACCCTGCTTTTGATTCTTGGCAGTCACAAGAGGCACGGAAATCGCCGGAAATGGGCAACTGTGAAGACGATTCTGAAAAAATAGACAAGGCGGATTTGGTGATGCCTGAGGAATTCTACAGAGGTAGCCCCCAAAAAAGGGTGGCGCTCAGAAGGTTAAGCAGAATCAAACCAAAGGTAAGTCTGATAGCAAAAAGTTAAAGAATGCAGAGTCTGACAAAAGTAACTTGTAAGTGAAGGTTGTAAGTGAAGGGAACGTGTTATCAAAATATTTTTTATATTAGCTTTGGTCTGCTTTAATTCTCAATATGTCTGGTATTTACAACATTAAGATAAATTCTATAAATGTCAGGACCTTCAATAATTTAATGAGAAGTAAAATTAAATTGAAGGTAATAATGGTTAATTCTCCTACGTTTATCTTATTACAGGAGACTAGGCTATGTAAGGCAGATAATAGGGACATGGAATTTCTTAAAAGTTAATTATGTCATATTTGAAAATAGACAAAACAGCAAAGCTTCAGGAATGGCAATAGCAGATGAAAAAGAAATATCAACACTTAGTACGAAAAACTGAAAATATAAATGATAGATTAATGTTTTATATATACTGATTGATAATACAGAACTTGCTGTAGTCAACGTTCATTGTCCAGTTACGTCATTAGAACAGAAGATTTTTTTATAAAGACTTGAATTAAATAAAGACTTTATTGGGTCATTAATAATCGTAGGGATTTTAACGACAATTCTATCCAAGGAAAAGCAAATTGAGTCTCTTTCATATTACTTGAGTAACGGATTTGGCTACAGCTAACTATTCAAGCAAAATTCATACTAGATTTGATTCTAAATCTAGCAATAGATTGGACAGAATGTTGATTTCCAACACATTAAAATGGACTTTTTCTTTAACTTATAAATTTATACCTTACACAGGTTATATAATGCTAATAGCAAACATATGGATTCAAAGGCAGCAGAATCACAAATGGTTTAGAAAGGGATTAATACCACTTATTGATATATCAATTGAATCATTTATGAAAACAGTATAAAGCAAATTTACAACTACTGAGTGAGTTAAGTTCATTTGCATCCTGGACTTTTCATAAAAAAATTGTTGTATGATTTTTTAGTTAAAAGTAAGAAAAAGCAAGACAAAATCATAGAGAAATTCAAGAAAAGTCTCTGCTTATAGAGCAAGAAATTGGGATTTTGTCACCAAATCTCGTAACCATAGCTCAATTGAAATACAGAGTAGAATATTTAAATCTACAGCTATACAAACATTTGGTGTATAAGTGTCAATCAGAAGCATACATGTCTCAATACTCCTAAGTGGAAGGTTATTTCTTGGTTAAAAAATATGAGGAAACAATCCAATATTCATGCATTAAAACAAGAAAAACTCATAATAACAGACAACTTGCAAATTGTAAGGGCAGGTCAGAGGCAGTTCATAAGAACATTGAATTAAAATTGTCAAATAGTACTGATCACCAGTTATACTTGCGGTTTATTGACAACTCTAAATTTGTTTTTGTTTTTTTTTTCAAACAAAAAAACAACCTGTTCCATGAAGAACAGGATAGGATTTCTCTTGATTCTCCCATATCCATGCAAGAATTGTAATTTATTTTGAGGGAGGTCAAAGATATTTCAGCTCCAGGACTGGATGGCCTCTCTTACACTTACTATAAATTAATGCTTTTGCAAAATAAGAGAAATTTCTTAAGTTTGTTAACAATCTATTCTTGAACAAAGAGGGAAAGCAGTTTCTTAACAGCCACAATAGGGTGTTATCAAAATGATAAATAAAAAACCAGACTCTACTCATTATATGTCTCACTTAGCAAATTGCAGACCAATAGCTTTGATGAATACAGACTTTAAAATTATTCAGAAATTGTTACAATGGGTGTCTCCTTTAATCAGCAAGTTGCTTACTTTTGGGGTCTTTGTACAGAAGGGGAAAACCATAAAGAGAGCTTTATTGATATATCATTTGATCTTTAACATTGAAGGAACAAATCTAGATCAAGAGGTTTTTTGATGAAACTAGATATGTCCAATGCTTTTATGTATGTGAATACAGCTTACTTAAAATACTTGTATTGAAATATTTGGGATCTAGTTAACAGTTAATTTAATAGTGGACATGATCATATATAAATCTACCTTGGTCATTAATAATGGAATTTATTCATAATTTCTACCTTTGGAAAATGCTCTGTTAAAGGGGTCTCCACTTTCCACATTGTTATATTCCTTTTATCTTATTGAATTGTAACTCAAGATATATATAGGCTAAATGAGGGAATATTGTTATTTGACAAAATCATCAGTGTCAAACTCATTTCTTACATTGATGATTTGACTATTGTAACACCGGATAAGAGGTCACTCAGCAGGCTTTACAAGATTGTTAAACAGTTTTTATTTATGACTGGATCAGAGATAAATAAAACTAAGTCTTATGTTTGGGATATTGAACAGAATAAGAAAATTCACTATTTAGATTTCAAAAGAGTTCATAAGAAAATTTTGGTTTTGAGGTTTCCATTGTGAATAGACAGTCTTTGATTCATTCTATTTTGAATGACACTTTGGAAAAAGTTCAGGAAACTCTGCAAAACATTAGAAAATACTATGGGGGGGGGGGGGTTGAAATTGCCAGATGCATCAATGCTCTTGTTATCTCAAAGTTTCCATATTATTTGCCTTTTGTATTGGTCACAAAGAACTTTATAATGAAAGTAAACAGATTCTTGCAGGGGGTTTTGTTCCCAAAATTGAAGTATTTGGCATCAGCCAAACGATCTTCCCAATGTCTAAAGGTGTTTTAGGGGTTATCGATTTACTGTCGTTTAATGAGATTTTTATCTATAACTTTGTGAAAATAAATATTGCACAAGACCCTGAGTTGGTCAAACTACTAGATTGTGATAGGCAGATTACTGATCCATTGTGCAGAATGTCAGTTTCAACATATAAACGGATTGCTTTGGGTTTTTTTTTCAGGAAGGAAAACTTACATACAAAAAGTACTTTATATATAAAATGACTCAAAAGAGTTTTCATAAAGAGTACAGAAATAATGGAATCAATTTGTCTGGAGTGGCCAGACTTTAAGCTGTTAGCAATTTTCAAAACTTCATTATTAAGTTCAATCTTAGAATCTTGCCTACAAAAAAAAGATTGTTTAACATGAGCATGCCAGGATTGATAAACATCGATTGTGCCTTTGGTTGTAAGGTGATAGAAAACATGGATCATTTATTTTGGGAGTGTGGCCATTTTAGACAACTATATAAGGACTTGGTACTAAAAGCCAATGTTAAAAACAAGCTTGGGAATTTTTGGAAAAATTGTTTTTTTTTTAAGGTTTTTACCTCTTGTCCTATACAAGTTATTCTATGCAATCCTTTTCAATATATGGAAAATAAGATGCATATAAATCTTTTAAGACAAGGTAATAGACAACTTCAATTACTGATGGATGGAATGCATTTATTTTATAAGAGGGATGTTTTCCAACTGTCAAACTCAATTCAGGAGTTTGTGGGACTCCAAGATAATGCATTAGTTGTCAATGGGAGTATTGTTTTTTTCNAGTGATGCCTAGTCACAAAAATAAACGAGAGAGAAAGGACAAAAACACTTGTGTTATTTCTACCGGTTATCAGAAGGGGAGAGAGGGAATTTAAGCAAGTTAGATAAGGTCCGGATAGTAGTATTAGGAATCCCAACAGTTTTGAGCTATTGAATTCACTGACCAATGGGCTTCACACGAATAATATGAGAGTTTTTCTCTTTGTCACATATAATTTCCCTTTTGTTGGTCTTTGGAGACAAAAACATTTCTTCCCAAAGTTTAGGGAAGATAACAAGTTGTATTGATTTGGGTATGCATCCCCCCCCCCTTATGTAGTATTCTCTTTGTAAGAAACATTATTTAGGTTTTACCAACATTAACCTATGCAATGGGGCCAGAGTGATGGCTTAAATAAAGTGAAGCACACCTTTTTGTTCACTTATCGATGAACACACTATAAATAAAGCATTTTATTTATTGTGATCATTTGTTTCTAGTTGCTAACTAGTTAATTTTTAAACCTAAGCAATTATTATATAAACTTAACCTGGATGCAACACCGTTATGACTGCTTTTGTTTTTTGTTAATTCTTATTCTAGTTCAATGGTTTGTTGTTCTTGTTCAATAATTTTATTTAATTTTGAAGTATATGATCATCGTTAATATTTTCTCGGTGTTTGGAGCAGTCAAGTTCTTAACAGTGGATTAGTGTTTTTTTTTTCATTCAAACTTTTGGATGTTGGATTATGCTATTCTAGGCCTACTAGTATTGTCCAGGGCCCTGAGATTAATTTTTACGATGTATAATGTATCAATGTTAATTTTTATTTATTGCCTCTGTGAGGTCAGTAATTTTTGTTAATTTCACTTTACAACATTGACGATTTTGTTTAATAAAGTTTTTCTTCTTGAATGCTGCGTCAGTAATTTTTGTTTAATTTCACTTTACAACATTGACGATTTTAAAGTTTTTCTTCTTGAATGCTGCAAGGTTTATAAATCGATTGGAACTTTACTGAAGAGACTATTGAACATTATTGTAAATTTTACATAAGTCAAGATATAAATTTCAAAGTAAATGTTTTATTTGGTCGATAAGAAGTGTAATTAATTAAGAAGATGGCTTAAAGAATCACTAGATTGTACATTAGATCGTAAATGTTAACTTCATCTAATTCTGAACAATTAATCGGGTTTAGACTTTTTCTTTTCTTATTTATCAATTTTATATCAGAAAGAATATACCGTAAATAGTAAAACTAATCAAATTGTAAAAGTGATTCACATCCTTTGGGGCTAGGACCCTTGATAAATTTCCCATTAATTATTGTAAACTATAATTTTTTGATGTATTTATTTATTTTATTGAATTAAATAAACTTATAATAATAAAATATATTTTTGTAAAATAAAATAAAATTAATATTCTTCTATGCATTTTTACTACTATTTTATTAACTTGCACTGTCTTTTTCCAAGTCAAATGTTGCGTTTGATTTTTCACCCACTTCCCAATTGACTTGAAATTTGGTATATACATTCATTCCCAATGACAATACAATAATCATTCATGGGGACTTAGAGTAATGTTTCAGTATTACAAGAAGTGCAGCACTGCAATGTAGGCATTATTAAAATTAAATTACTAGCAAGAGCATTATTTGGTGGTTAGAGATGAACACACAAATATAGTCTATAAGCAAAAAAATGCTGAGCATGTCAATTACATAGTAAGGACCCTTCAAAGACCCCTACTCATCATTGGATCATATCATATGGTCTTTGGGACAGGCTGCATATATACTGAATGGGGCTCTATACTGAAAAAGTGTTTTAGTTATGATAGATACATTTTCTAAATGGCTTGAGGTCAAAATGGTAAAAACCACTTATTTGTATACCATATTATTAATCTTAGAAGAATATTTCAAACACTTTGGATGCTCGAAACAGTTATTGTCTGACAGTGGCAGACAGTTCACCTCGCAGGCCTTTGAAAAATACTGTAAAAATAGAGGTCTTCTACATACCAAATCTACCCCTTACCACCCTGCTTATAATGGGCAGGTGGAATAGTTTGCTGATGTGCTAAAAAACTTTCCTGGACAAAACTAATGCCAAAACCCGAGGAACTCTATTACAATTGCACATAAATGAAGTATTATTCAAATTCCTTTTCAGCCCCACAGTAAATCTGAAGATATGTTTATAGAGAGAGGTTTGCATGCTAGATTTCAAAGACTAAATCCTCTAACAATACTTGTCGCTACTTGTTTTAAAAGAAAATTTAAAGTATGTCAGCATGTACTGTCAAAAACATTTTCCTTATGGAAAGATCCAGACCACTGGTTGGAAGATACCATCAAAACCATATTATGCCCCATCACATTTAGCATCTCCTTTGACAATGGCAAAGAGAGGAAATGTCGATATAACCAACTAACAATTCATTTCCACACACACACACACACTCAAACAAAAACTACTGCTGAAAATTATAATTGAACCCACTTGAATACGGAAAGCATTAGTACAGGTCTGCTTCCCTTCCCTTCCGAATCTCATCGACAGTCATCTTAGTACAATCTGAGGACATAGTAGCCTACAACTGCCACCACCCCTCATATATTAAGCTAAATAGAAACCTTCCAGACAGGAATGTAGTGTATTAGTCTATAGATAGTAAATACTTTAGTAGATTAAAGTTGTGCATGACACTTTTAAGTGCAGGAGTTAATTTGGAACAAGTTATTTTTAGTTTCTGTCATGAGCCAGTTGATTCAGTGTAAATGTCTGTTTGATTAACATAGTTTCAGTTGTAATGAACCTTATTTAATATATGCTTAATTTATTTATATATTGTAAGTGCAGATAAAACAGACGTGTTGCCATTTGACAACAATCTAATCACTGTTTTATGATAACTTCATCTCTGTAAATTTTTCACGATTTACGATTTTGTTGCCATTTGGAAATATATTAACACAAATATAGTCATGCAGTGACATCTAGTGACAATTTACAGACATGAAGTTTTAACTCTTTATTACTACTGTTGCCATTTAGCAATTACTAATTACTGTTTTATAACTTTATCTCTATTACAGATAGAGTGCAGGATGAAGTTATAAAATAATAATTAGATTGTTGCCATTTGGCAACAGTATTTATAAAGGGTTAAGTTACTATAGCTTTTTTTAACTTTCTATTGCTACTTTTGCCATTCAGCAACAACCTAATTACTATTTAAATTTTGCACTATTTAAGATTTTGTTGCCATTTTGAAACATATCTAACAGAAATCCAGTCATGTAGTGGCATCTAAAGACAATTTACAAACATGAAGTTTTAACCCTTAATCACTATTGTTGCCATTTAGCAACAACCTAATTACTGTTTTATATCTCCATCTCTTTTAGAGATGAGTTATAAAATAATAATTAGATTGTTGCCATCTGAAGAATGAAGTTACTATAGTTTTTTAACCCTTTATTGCAACTGTTGCCATTTTGGCCACAAGCTAATACTATTTTATAACTTCATCTCTGAAAAATGTTGCACTATTTAAGATTTTGTTGCCATTTTGAAACATATCTAACATAAATCCAGTAATGCAGTGACAACTAGTGACAATTTACATAGATGAATTTATTATTAAAAAAAAGTAATTAGATTGTTGCCAAATGGCAAAAAGTATTGATACAGGGTTAAAAAAAGGCTTATGGTTGGTCAGAAATCTCCAGAGCTCCATTTAGTTTGAAACCAACTGCATATGTTATGACTGAAATGTATAGTTGCATAATTTTTTATTTATAGTCTTAACCTTCACCCTAACATGAACCCTAACTCTTCCTAAGTATTAATAACTTTACCCCAACCCTAGTGATAAGTGAAATAAGCCTGCTTGGTCATATTTGGTCATTTTTACACAACTTCATCAACTGGATCATTAACCAATCAACAGCTTCTAGACTAAATGGAGGCCTGAGTTTGTTAGACAGAGACTATAAAAAATGGAAATTCAAGCATAGAATCATTTTATCTATTTACTTGTGATATTACTTCTTTGCTTATTTAAATAAATAAATAAATATATTTTTGTCTCTAATTTCTATATTTTACATCATTCTATTATAAATTTTAATGAGTCTTATTTAAAATTATGTTTTCGATTTTATTTAATTATTTTTATTTTATTTTAAAGTGACTAAACTTAAAATGTGTTGTATACGAGGCAATGGCATGTTCGTCTTGTACTGAGAAGTGAAATATTAAAAACATTGATAACGCAATTGATTGGCATCTCTTTGATAAGGTTAATAAAATAATATTTATATAAGATAAGATATGCTTTTATTTCCTCTTTAAAATATATTCCTTTAAATATTTTATACAATTGTTTAAAAAAAAATCAGTAGTCTGTAGCTTTCATGGAAATAAAAATTCCAAAATCAGTAATGCAATTGTATAAAATTACAATACTCCTCCATCCCCTTTATATCAGGTTATAATTTATTTTTTTTAAATAAATTTCTTAACAGAAATTTACATTTTATTTGTGATATGTACACTATATATGAACAAATATTACAATCTTCTAACTCGATCAAATATACAATGCCCTTATCTGTACTGTTTGTCTTCTCAGGAAAAATGTATTTTTGCTCAGAAACTAATGAAAGCTATTAATAAAGATACAGAACAATTCACCGGAAAGAAAATTCACCATTTTTCAGCACTGGGGTTGCCCAGGTTTGAACCTACGACCTCTAATATAAACTAGCTTCAGCAGCTAACAGAGTAGACCACTGGACCACGAAGCTGTACTTAGTTTGTATATCAGGATATTATATAGCAGGGGTTTACAACCTTTTTGTACCCTAGAGCACATTTTAAAATACCGGTATTTCAGCAGGCACCATCTATATTTTCCGTAATGATGAAAATATATGCGTAGATATCAAAAACATGGTAGAATGTGGAATGTATCACCTGTATTTAGACAATTCTCTAACTATCTTCACAACTACTCAATTTGGCCGTATGCTTGCACTTTAGGCCTAACGGAAGCATGGTATTATGAACTTCACATGCGCATTTTAAGTACATTTTGTTTTTTAAGTTTCAAGATCTGCGAAACGACATAGGGTTGGGACATAGTGGGGTTAATACGTAGTTGGAGTTAGGGTTCAGGGTTGTGGTAAGGTTAGGACTGTAAACAACGAATGNGATTAAAAATTTGAATTGTATATTGATTTATATCTTTTAGTTTCCAACGTGTATGTGAAGTTCATAATTCTGTGCTTCCGCTAGGCCCGAGTTACATGCACTGCACTCAAGTTCAACCACGTTAACTTGGCACAAAAGTTGGAACTAAAGACGTCTATTTACAAGAAAAGAACTGCCTAAAATTGGTTGCCTAACCACTCACAATCTAAATCAATGGGATTTGGGCGCCGCCAAGTTAACATGGACAAGCTTTCATTTCGTGGTCGAACAGAGGCGGGCACACATAAATTGGTCGAAGGACACCATGGTGCGCAGGGGCTAGGGGTTGGCAACCCCTGATATAGAGCATGTCAGATTTTTTTTTTAAATAAATTTAATATTTGAAATAGACTTCAATTTGAATAGCTTTTTGTGAATATCNGGATATACAAACNCATTTTAATATTACTTAATGAATTTATGCNTAAACAAATCTGAAACTTCATAAAACCTATTAAATAAATAGTCGATTTTCAAAATGTTGGGCTAACTATAGCGAAATATGAGCACCAAAAAAAGAATAAGAAAAAAAATGTGCTGATTTATTTAGTTCTTTCTTTTAACATTTTGAATTTTTATTCAAATCACCAAATATACTAAATGGAAGGTTAAAATGCTTCCCCCCTCTTTCGAAAATGGAATCGTCTAGAATAAAAGTGTTACATGGAAAATTTATTAAGGTTAAAATAATGTTCTCCCCTTTTATGATAGTATAAAAAGTGCTATGGAATCCAAGAAGAATGTAATAAGATTAAAACTGATGCTTCTGCCTCTTTTGAAAATGGAATAGTCTAGAATAAAAGTGNTTATTATTTTATTATTGTTATAGGGGTTTTCATCCTGGTTGTACTATAGTTGGACTTTGGTTTCTGTGGAAATAAGAATTATGGACAAGGCAATGGAATGAGAAAATGGCTAACGGACTTGATCACATGATCTAAGATGCTTGCATCACTGTTGTATCCGGTTATAAGGATAATGTATTAATATAATCTTGTATATAGGCCTATATTATTATTATTATACGGTTTTATTCTGAAATATATGATCTATTACACAGATGATGCGGCACCTTGTAATTATGTATTTGTTACCATGTCTGGTTAATCTGTCATTCGGTTGATTATGACTCAAGGGAAGAAGGTGAAGGAATGAATTAAAAAACTTTACAGGCATAGTTATATGTTAATTTAGATCTTCTGAAAGTCAGTGATTCCAGATTTAGAAAACCTAAGAACATTTTCATAATTTGTATAGTTGTTACCCATTATTATTAATCTGACAACACTTATTTGAACAGATTCAATGGTTCGATTTGATATTTAGTGAGGGATCCTGACCAGACTGGAACACAATTTTCAAGGATAAGTGAAGTAAACACGAAGTAGGCCAATAGGTTTTGACTTAGACCTAGTCTTTTGAGTTTGTCAATGTAAAACATATTTCTATTGGTTTTTTTTATTATTTCTGAGGTGTCTTTATTCTACATTAGGTCATCTATCTATCTAATCTAT
>PXIH01S0049410.1:2506-13191 GCA_003024985.2 Euperipatoides rowelli
ATGTGTGTGTGTTTCTCAGAAGATGAAACCATATAAAGGGGGGCCTGAGTTAAAAAGTTTGAGCACCTCTGACCTAGATAATATGAAACATTAATTTTACATTTAAAATAGAATGAAGAAATCCTGGATGTAAAATCTAGTTTATTGCTGGAAAAAAGGCATAAAAATAAATGCAATGAAACTGACAAAAGTTTTATTGTTAAAGGATAAAAGAATATTGCAAGATATTAAAAGTGAAGCAAAGCACAGACAAATAAATGCTCAAAGATTTGATCAAGGGTAAGTTTACCAATTATAAAAGTGATTATTACAAAAATGTTAAATGTTTCTGTTGTAGGGGATAAGAGCATAACTAAAGAAATTGTCCAAGTTTTAAGATAGAAAACAAATTAAAAGTTAAGAAAGCAACAAATAATGTATTAAGCATAAATACAAAGATAACTTTATAACCTTGATACAATTTAAATCATCTGTGGAAATGGAAAATAAAGATAAACTAGAAGTTTTAGGTAAAATTGAACTTACAATAACAGGGACAGAACATGAGATAGAGTTAGACAATTTCTTGTATGTACCCAAATTAAATGGAAGTTTAATCTCAGTAAAACACATGGAACAAAAGGGACTTGTAATAATATTTTGGTGAAGGCAAAGCAACAATCAGAGAAATTGGGAGATTACTAAAAAGTATTCACAATAGGAACATATGATGTAAAAATTATAACAAAACTTTGCAAAAGTCTTAATGAAAAATTATGACACAGGAGATTGAGGCATTTAGGCATTTACACAGTGAAGTAGTCAGGAAATTAATAAAGAGGAATAATGGAAGACTGTGAAACATGTATAAATTAAAAAAATAAAGAAACATAGTTTCCTAAAAAGCACAGTATGCAGATCAATTGATTTATTAGAAATAATACATTCAAATGTAATGGGGCCCATCAAGCCATCTAAAGTTAGATCTAATTTGTAGCTACCTTTGTGGATATTATTTACATTATACAAAAGTATACTTTATGAAAAAAAAAATTAGCATTAAATAAATGTTTAGAAAACCAAAAAGAGGTAGAAAGCAATTAGGCATAAATATTAAAATATTACAAACTGATAATGGTTTAGAGAACTCAAATGAAAACTTTAATAGATACCTGAAACAACAAGGAAGTAACAGACAACTAACAGTACCACAAAACCCACAATCACTGGAGGTGTTGAAAGGATGAATCAAACTCTAATGGATGTATCTTGGTGCCTATTAATAGTCAGGTGTACCAAAAGATTTTTGGGCAGATACATTAGACACAGCCACTTACATCAGAAACAAGTGTCCATCTACTGCTACCCAAAATATACCACTTGAAGAAATGTGATATTTTTAGGTTTTTCGTAGCCAAGTTTTGAATATTGTATGTGCACAAAGATGCTCTGACAAATTAGACCCCAAAGAAGAAGAAAATATTTATATTCCATATTTTGTGAAAGGACACAAAATATGAAATAGAATAAGACAATGTAGCCTATGTTCTTCGGAAAGGATAACACATTTAATGAAAATGTGTTTTCATACAGTGTTTTCATACAAAATGGAAGGGAACTTATTGCAAGAAGTCTTACATTGTGAAGCAAAAATGAATAAAGATCATACGATGCCAAACATAAACATCTTAGAATTAGAAGAAACTGACAAAAAAGAGATATACAATTGAAATTTCAGAAATAGAAACAGTTACACAAGTGAAAGAGAATTGTCATATACCAAGACAAAATATACCCAGATGACCAGAAAGATTAGCCACAAAAAGGGAAGCATATGAAAAATGCAACAAGACTAGCAACATAGAAGAAGAGACAGGGACCAAAGACCCCAATACTTAGAAAGAAGTTTTACTATCCGAAAATGCAAGTGAGTGGTAATAGGCCATAAACATTGAACATATAGCCTACAAGAAAATTATACTTTGGAACTCATTCAAAGGCCTAGAGAGAGAAATATCTTAGACTCAAAGAGGAGTTTTAAAACAAAATTTGATACATCCGGCAAACTACAAAAATATAAAGCATAGTTAGTAGCAAAGGTTTTAACCAGATTCAAGGAATAGACTTTGATTAAACATTTGCACCATTAATGAAGAAGAAAATAAAAAACACTCAGATTACTTTTATCTAAAGCATTAGAAAGAGAATGGAAAGTCAGCACACCTAAATAGATACTTGGATGAGAGATTTTACATGGAAAGGCCAGAAAAGAAAGAGTTTTGTGATGATGACTTTGTGTGCCTGTTATATCAAAGTTTATATAGCCTAAAACAATTGGACCGACAAAGGAACACTAGACTTGATTATTTTTTGAAAAGTTGGGGCATAAAAAATTCCAAAGCAGACCTATGTGTATACTTCTACTCTAGGAAAGAAATGCTAATCATCATTTAAGTAGATGATTTTTTTGTAACAGCAAAAGATGACAAAACATATAAAGAATAATTCAACAAGGCAATCAATAAAGAAATTCGGGCAAGTTAGTGACCTATTACGAATCAAAATTGAAAGAGAGAAAAACAATAAAATTAGTCTAAGCTAAGAACAATACATTCAAGAACCCCTCTGTTCCAGGTATTATTGGTTTCATTTTTAGAAAAGAATAGTACAGTGTTTTGTTATTTTTATCAATTTGTTTAGTTAGCTTTGCATGTTAGTTTTCTATTCCAAGTTACTAAAGGGTTATTGTATTAAGCCCAAAGACTCGTTATGGAGCTCTATAGGTGTATCTATCTATATTAGGAGCAACCTCTATGTTAAAGTCACTTTAAACATGTATTAAAATAATTTTAAAATAACATGTTTATGATTTTTCAAGATCTCAGATTGATATCCATAAATTTTTAGTCTTTCCAAAATAAAAAATTGTTTTAATTTTGATTGAATTATCTTAAAATAGGAATATTTATTTTCAAGCGGGACTACCTAGAATTATTAATGCTTAATTTCAATATAATTTGTTTTTATTATAATAGTAATCTAATAATTTTCTTGTAGCTTACACAGTTTTTTTATTTACTTTTTTTCATTTATTTAAATAAATTATGGTTAAGAGGTCTAATCACAGAAGAAAAAGAAGGTACTATTTTAGTTAACTAGCCCTAATATCATTTTTATACTTATTTCCATATAACTAATATTTTAATGCATTGCTTTGTAAAGGTTAAAACTTATTTATGTTTGCATTATTTATTTATTTTTATTAGTTTTAAATTAAAATTCTATAAAAAGATTCCCTTTTAAATAAAATAAAATTAGAATACAAATAAAATTTCATGTTGAAAACCACACACAAAAAAAAATCCTTTGATAAAATCACTTAACATTTAACTAAGTCCATTCTAGAAGAAAAATTACCAAATCCTTTTTAGTCTCATTCTTACAATGCAATACATTTCAACCAGACATTTTAGATAATGACATCTTAATATTTTTATTTTTAAAAAAAAAATGACATCTAAAATCCTGAATACAAGTTTTAATGTCAATTCTTACAACATCTGCTCTAATTAGGCAAACCGCCCACTCTAGAATATGTTTTATTATTGAGTTTCATTGATTTTTCATCTTGATTTAATGACTTTTAAATAAAAATAAGGACATTTGTGTCTCTACCACTTCTTTTTGTTTGACAGTATATATAATAAAAAAGCAAACAAGTCTGTATATTGGTATGGCTTGATATCAGCCACTCATCCTAGTGTAATAATGTTTGATTTACTATAAGCCTTGCTAAAGCAGATTTGATTGAAGCTGTGTTTTCTACCTATGACCTTCCTTGACATTGGAATGAATTTTTGAAAATTTAGTGTAAAATGAACTCCAAAGTTTGGTAGACAAGTATATAGCAAACCTTTGAGCTCCAATATTTCAGAAACAGCCTGAGATACATTTTTAAAACGTATTTGTAGTCATAAGGTAGGTGTTTAGTTAGTATTAAAAATTATTTTATATCCTTCCTTGTCAGCTGAAGGCGATGTCAATTATCGGTTAGTAAAATCTCACAATTTTAATAAGAGAATAATATAGAATTCTTAGCCAAGCTATAATCTCTATCCAAATTTAAGCACCTCAAATGACATTTAATATTCTTGAAATAAAATAATACTGCTGGGCCAAAACTCTCACAAATTTAATAATTTTCTTAGAACTTTATTCCACACTGGAAAGCTAAGTAAATGTATTTTGATCGTTGTCAGTGTGTGTGTTGAGTGCTAGCCATGAAATAATAATCAGATATTCTGATAAAGACATATCCCAGAAGTTACGCTGCTAAGTTAGTTCAAAGTTCCACTCCATACAGTAAAAAAAATGTTTTAGACTTAATTATTTTAATTCTCGGAAGCCCACTATTTTTAGATATTAAAATCCTAAAATTATAATGAGTGTTTGATGCCTTGTCTTTTAGGCCCTAGGTCTGAACATGAACTTGAGTAAATTATAAGCAATTTAAATTAACCAATTTTGTACAAATATACTCTTATTATATCAATGGTAATCTTTATTATAACAAATTCAAAAATTTTAAGGCCCACATCTGAATATAAACCAAATTCATTCAAACATGTTGCTGTTAGGGAAATCTAATACTTGATCATCTAAGGGAGAAAATGATAATATAAATACTATGTACTATTATATTAAAACCTTCAATTAAACATTAATATTTCTTCAATTTTTCTAATATACCTTGAAGATCTAAAGCAAACTATATTCATTATGTCTTTATCTCAAAATATATACGAACTCTTAAAGCTTTTATTGTTTCTTAATAGATGCATGCTGGGTAATAATAGGTGCATGCTGGGTAACAAAGTATTTCCCTCATTACATTTTTTTAAAAAACATTTTAGGTAGCAGTTAACACTTTGTGTCAAATTATAGGTGAACTTATAAAGTTTGTTTCTTACCTTGCAAATTTTGTAAAATTACGACTTCAGAATATTAAAATTAGCCAATATTTAAAAATTATATAATTTTTTTTAAATATTTCACAATATATTTCCTAACTATTTCCCCATAGGAAATACATTGCGGATTCTGAAAAATTATAATAACTGAATTATGACTAGAAATCCATTCTTCAGTGCCACCTAGTGATTAAAACTAAAATATGTGAATGAAACATTAACGGGAAAAACACGGAATAAGCAGTAGAAGAAAGCCAAAATAATTACAACACGCTTAAATAGTGGGATGCTCAAAATTGTTATGAATTAGTTACAGTACATGTGGAAATTATGGGATGCACTGCTGGAAGGTTAATAAATGTATTTAACACTAGTGTCTGATGTCATGACATTGAAGATGAGAATAATAATCACATGTTATCATGGCTGGCTCCAAAAAAATGTTAGACAAAACATGGCAAGAAATTGAATATTGCCTGGGATGTGCACTAGGCTAAGAATGACACTCATGTAGATGTATATTAGATTGGAATAAACCTGCATGAGTTTACCTGCATTTTACAACAAACTGTTTGTGATTATCTATAACAGGTTTTGGTAATGATTTTTCTTAATGAGAACAAAAGACTTTAAGTTCTCTGATTATAAGATAAACATTCTATCCAAGGGGTTTTAGATTGGTGTGTCAGTACACCAGTAAAATGACTATTTTTATAAGTGTCTGCCTCACAAATTAATTTGCACGGATAACTACAAAAACAACCAATCATGTTTGACTGCATGTCACATGACTAAGTGGATTGCAGCTTGCATTTTAAATTTACAGTCCTAACCTTCACCCCAATACTAACTGAATCTCCTACTAATTAATCAATAACAATGCCCCATTCCAGACCTAATCATAACTAATAAGTGGAATAAACATGCTTGATTTTTTTTTTTTTGGCTTGGATTACGCCAACACCCGCCTGAAGGCTGAGGCAAATCGTCTTGACAAGAAACTATTTATACTATTCACACACACACAGACAATAGACACATATATATATTTACAATATTTACACGTTATTATTTTTCTGACGATTGAACGTTCCATTCAAAGGTTCAGATGTAATTAGTTCATGTTGCTTATCTTTAGAACTTCATATCTTCAGATAGCAAAGTCCGAGAGTCGTGCCGACTGGTTAAATAGAACCCCATACTCCCTGCCATTCACAAAGGAAGACAAATGGGAGTAGTATGGAAGAGTCAGATAGTGCCAGCCGCGAACCCTGGTCACTAGCTTGGTTCTCACCAAGAATACGAAGCTTGATTATTTTTCTTTTTTTAATATATTTTTATATCAGCCAAACCAATCAATCCATGCAGATAAGCTTTCTAGACAGAAACTATACCATTTTCATTAACATGGTGCTTTAATGGCTATTATTGAAATTTTTATTTTATTATCCACGTCCTTAGCTTATTACGATGACAGATGCAGTTGACTTATAAATTTTATTCTATGCATTAGGCTAATAGACAAATGTACCCTTTTCTTCTAAGTATTATACATGTATGGTATGATTGGGGTAAAAATAATGAAATGTATAAGGATTGGTGTGTCAAATCAAAATAATTATTTCCATAATGTGATTTTGAAAATAAGTTTAATATACTTTTGATTGTATAAATTTATTTTTGTCTGAAAGTTCCAATGATTTGTTTTCTTTGGCTCTATGTTAAAGTTTAGTAATTAATCCATAATATTAAAACAAAGAAAGAAAAAAAATATATTAATATATTGATTAATTACAAAGACATGGTTAATTCAATCAAGAAATATCTGCACCAAATTTTCAAAGAAATTAATATTGGAAGATTAGCAAATAATAACATGCAAATGTCACAAACTTATTTATGAATATTTTCAAATCTCAAAAATAATAATGCAATGATAAGATAGATAATATAGGAACATCAAACTAGAAACAAAAAACAAATCATGTAACATTATGGGAGAAATGTTCACTTTTATACTTATTCTACAGGCATAGTTAATTGCTATAACTAAAGTAGTTAAGTCTATTGCAAAACTTAAAACGATAGTAAAATTGAATTTAGCCTATTGTTTATTTGTTGACATAATACACAACAGTATATCTTTTTTTTTTTTTATGACTAGCTGATATACTGGAATTTCTAAATAAANATCAGATTCCGTTATCTGCCCACCAACATAATTAATGTTAAAAGTTGTGTGACAGCTAAAACGTAGTAGCGTGTGGACTTAGTATTTTTTCTCGCCGATTTTATTATATTTTCATTACAGTTCTAACCTTACCATAACCCTGAACCCTAGGATAATCTAGAAGTGAAATAATCTTTTACTGAGTGCCGATCTAGATAATTTCAACTTACTAACGTCAGCCATATTGGTGGGCAGATAACGGAATCGCCACTACTTGAAATGGAATTTGGATCTTTTTTCTTTCTTTGAATATAAAATTATGTAATGCCAAGTTTGGATTCTGTAGTCCTTTTGTTTTAGAGTTTTTAGAATAATGACAAATTTCAAATATATATTAACTGAAGGGAGCAAAAGATAAATATATGGCTAAAATAACTTTTAAAAATGTATCTTAGGCTGTTTGTGGAATAATTGGAACTCTGGAATTTGCTATTCAGTTGGCCAAAATCTTCAGAGCTCCTTTACCCAAAAACTCATCCCCAGGGCAGGGGAGTCTTAGGAAGTGCAAAGTATTGTCAGTCATATCTACTTTAGCGGGGCTTTCAAGAATATCAAATATCAATGTACCAGGATGAGTGGTTGAGGATGAGTAACAAACCTTACCAATATACAGACATTTTTACTCTTTTATTAATAGATTAAAATTCTATAAACATCTCATCTATCATTTACATAAGGCGTTCATTGGAAAGATTTATCTATATTACTAAAATATTAGAATTATGATTTGCTAGTATGTGGAAATAATGGTTTATATCATGTAGGATCATGCTTAAGGTAGGGCTTATAAATTATACCCCAATGAGCCAGCAGGCATATCTTTGTAATCAAAAGTACTGAATTCTTCAGTCATATTTTCTTACTTTAAAATATTAAAAATATTGGTTTTAAATGTACAATATGATCCAGTGCCATAAGGTTCCTGTATGCTACTTTGTGAAGAAGGCAACGGACTTTATTTTCCTGTCCCTGTATATGTTGGAATACTGAAATGTCGTTTCAAAATGGCAGACAATTTTATCTCATATGGTTATTTGCTTTTATCTAAGTTAATTTTTATCCAATTTTTTTTTTTTTAAATATTTTCTTATGTTCTTTATTTTTTTTTATTACTTTTTTTATGTATAGACTATGTGATGGTTTTTGTGTAAACACAAAAAAAACTGAAAAATTTAGTGACTTTTTGTCTCCTTGTATCTTGGTTCATTTTGATCCAATTTGAATGATCTTTGGTTTAAATGACCGTTAACATTTTTTTTTTCTTAATTTTAATTATTACAACTTTTTATGTAGGTTATATCTAAGGATTTACCAGTAAAACACAATTTTTTTTTTTATTGTTTTTTTTTTTTTAATAAGTCTTACCCCATTAAACATACTTTATTTATATATAAAAAAAAAGAAATATCACACATCAATAAGATAAAAAATAAAAATACCAAAGCCATTTAACCAATCTGCTCCAAATTTGGCATACTTACTCTCTAGGACCCAGCAGGTAACATAGGCTATAATTAAGCTGTCACACCACCCTTTGACCTATGGACCCCCCACCCCTCCCCAGGAGCAATTCCTAAATCCTTGGACCGATCAGGATCAAATTTGGCATACTTACTCTCTAGGACCCAGCAGGTAACATAGGCTATAATTAAGCTGTCACACCACCCTTTGACCTATGGACCCCCCACCCCTCCCCAGGAGCAATTCCTAAATCCTTGGACCGATCAGGATCAAATTTGGCATACTTACTCTCTAGAACCTAATGGAAAATATAAGCTATCATTACATGGGTCAACCCCCCCCTACTCTTTCCTCCCCATGGGCAATATTGGGGTCTTTCTGCTAGTTATAAATAAAAAATATTTGATTTAAACAAATAAGATATCAGAGACATGTAAGGAAAGCATTTTGATCAATTTGATTGTCTTCACTGCTACATATCTAATAAGTGCCAAAAATATGAACTATTTGTTATTGTACAAATTAATGAAAATAATTAAAAATCAGATATAAATGGTAATAATTAAAATTAAAGAGCATAAAAAAGTTGTATGCGATGAAAATATTTTTTTTAAATATTTGTAGATTTTATTTGTTTTCAAATATAAAATTCTGGTTTATTAAAATTATTGATTTTCTATCCTTTTCATCT
This sequence comes from Euperipatoides rowelli, assembly GCA_003024985.2. NCBI lineage: Eukaryota > Metazoa > Onychophora > Udeonychophora > Euonychophora > Peripatopsidae > Euperipatoides > Euperipatoides rowelli. The sequence continues at coordinate 11,838 of PXIH01S0049410.1, forward strand.
TCATTAAATCAATTGTTTATTTTTATTAGTTTATATCATAAATTGGGTTTTATTAGGATGGGTTATATATTTTGTTGTTGTTTGTTTTGTTTAGAAAAATATAATTTTTTTTTTTAATTTGTTATGGAAGTTAAGATATTTGAAAGTTTGTCCAGGATTTCATACTTATTCCTTATAATTTCTGTTTTGCCAAATTAATAGACTTGTTTTCTGGGATTTGAATATTCTAATTTTGTTTTATTAGTGTCAAATTGGTGACTTGTAGTTCAAGGATATTCATAATGTCTTTTCCTCATTATTACAAATCATTAAAAACCTATTGTAGATTGCAGTAAACAGTGTGTGGCAAAATCATAAAGGTTTTTGTTTTAATAGATGCATGCTGGGTAACAATAATGGTGCTGCAATCATCAGAATCCAATATCCAACTTTGGTGATTTTCCAGCAGTAGGGTGCAACACCAGAAGGAATTAATTGTTCACTATTTCTTTACTACCACATTTCCTGACAGATAAATAGGCCAGTTATCATAATCAGCAAATGTAACTCAAGCTAGACATTATCCTTGAGGTTAAGTCTACAATAAAGTCAATTCAGCACATGCCTGATGATGTGATAATGAAAACAAAGATGGCGATGGTGTAACAAGTCTTTGTTACACCATATGCCTATTTATATTATTTTGTAAATATTTCCTTTACATTTGTGAATTTATTATTTTTAAACTATTATTTAAATATGTTTAATGACTTCTGACAAGATTTTCAAAGCCTTTGTCAAGTATGTGGGAAGCAGTTTTAACTCTTCGTTTTCGCTACTACGAAGCGATGGATGTTTGGCGGCTTTTTTTTCATACAGTGGTCATCATTGTTTCTTAGACGGAAAGAGACGTATATTTCTGTTTTGAGGATACATATTTACATTTATTTTATTTGAGCAGAATTTTATAAGGAGATCATAATTCTCTCTCAAACTTATTTCTTTTATTTATTTATTTGTTGTTCTGGATTGTTTGGGGATGTACTGGATTAAGCCTTCGAAAACAAACAGTATTATTTATCATTATCTTCACGTGGATTGTAGTTATATTTTCACTTATAAATTATATATTTTCAGATTTGAAACTAATTTTTAGTTGGATCAATTACTCTTATACTTGGTGATAACAGTTGTAAAAATCATTAACTTCTACTCCATGCACGATTTTATTAAACAGTTTTCAAGCTTTATTTTTTCATGATTTCATTCAGGCGCAATCTTGGTTTCCTAATTCCATCATTCTGGAGTTGACTTTTGTTGTGTAAATAATACTATCATTTTTATTTCACTTTTATCAATCATTCTTAATTTGGAA
>PXIH01S0049429.1:8093-21363 GCA_003024985.2 Euperipatoides rowelli
TTGTACATTAAAAAAAAAGTCAGCACTACAATTATCAATTATAAATCTAAACAAAATATTTAGCTGGAAAAAAATTACACTGAGAAGGAATTACACACTTGTTGAAGGAACAGATGCACTATAAATCTATTTTTAGTTAAATAATTAGAGTGAATTGACATTTACATGGTTGAAAGGAACCGAATAGAATGAACAAATAAAAGACATTTGTTTGTTTAATGTAGGGGAAGTGAAAATGACAACATTAGGATTGTTTGCAAACTGATGCTGGCACCAAAACAGTGATGTCAGATCAACTAAGCCCAGACCTTCTAAAGAAACAGTTGTCTTAGATTCAGAGAAAATTTCACTTTCAGACATTGATTTGTCACTTTCACAAGCTTTCATAGGTTTTGGAACACTTTAATATTTTTTGTTAGCTTTTCTTTTCTTTGACAACGGCTTTGTGAAGTAACTCCTGCCACCTGCGGATTAGAAGAATTTGACAACTGTGATGAATTCTCTCTTGTATGTCATACATTCTCTAAAGAAAACTGACACGAAAGAAAATTCTCAAATAAACCTCTGCCTAGTAAAACTCTACTCTATGAGAATTTATCTTGCAAGTATTAAATCGTAGCAATAAAGCTATGATCCGAACAAGTGACACACCAAACATGCATGAAAACACAATCCAGGCTGCCGTTTATGAAAATTATATTAATAAAAAATATCTGTTGTGCATTTATTTTTAAATAATAGAGATGAGAGAGAATTTCTCAATATACACAAACCTACAAAACATTTTTTTTGGAAACATAAGTTTTGATATTCGAAATCTCATAGTCTTTTCCTTTTCATCAACAAGCATGAACCTTTAGCAATAGTAATAGCGTTCTCCTCATTGAATTTAAATAAGTTTGACAAGGATATAGCTAACAGTAAGAACTAGACAACAACATCTCATAATATTTACCTTTTCATCAACAAGAAGAACCTGGTTACAATAGGCTGTATTTATCTACAGTCCAGAAATAGATTCTAAAACTTCTTCAAATGTAGCTTATTGTCTTAGTTAATCTTATTGTGGATATTGTCTTCTTATGTTTTAGATCAAACCAACGTTTTCTTACTAATACCTTGAATCTTTAAGACATCCAAAATAAATTGAGTATATATTGAATCAAAGGTTTATTCAGTCAACAGTAATATGTAAAGAGAAAATTCATATTCCATTATATCTTTGAATGGCCCTGTATTACTGGCTTTGTACAAAATCCATTCCCAAAACCAGCTTATTATTTTATCTGAGCAATGTTGTTTTTTCAATCTTTTATCAGAACCATATTACAACTTTCATATGACTGGTAGTTCAGCATTGCTTCAACTAATTGATATATTTCTTTGCTTTAAACATTCAATAACCTATCTATGATTTGTTTTACTATTTTGTTCCAATCTTCTTTTATAATAACAATTATATTGTCTTCTCCTGGTGCCTTTTCATTTTTCACAAATTTCACTGCAGACTTCAATTCTTCTGTCAATACACCCATATATCAATCATCATGCCAGTCAAATTGCTTTTGTCTTCTTTAATATCTTCCTTCTAAATGTTATTTGGTCCATCTTAATAGAATGTCTTGAAAAATTCTTCAACTCTTTGGACAACAAGTTTCTAGTTTAATAATAGTGCCATATTTTAATTTTATTGCCAATATTTGACTTTAATTTTATTTAAAACTTTTATTTTAAAAATAATTCAAATAAAAATTTTAATTATTTATGTGTGTGCATATGTGCATTGTGCAGGCCTATATATTATATCTATCATGTGTGTAGAAGTTTATATACTGTATAGACATATATTGGATCAATCAGGAACCCTTTTTAATAACAATATTATAATCAATATGAATATATTATGCAGTGAGTTTTTTTTCAAGTATTATTGTTTTAAATTAGCCTAATTTTTCTTTAATTTGCTAACAAAATAAATTATTTAATATTGTGATTAACCTTTTCATATCAAAATTTATTCATAACTAGCTGAAGTTCCCGGCATTGCTCGAGATGGGACCTGGCATTGCTCAGGACCCACCCCTCAAAAATCAAAAAGTCTATTTTCTTTTCAACACTATTCAACCTACTCACATGCCAAATTTCAAGTTTGTGCTATGTTAGGAAGTGTGCTAAACATTTCATGGTCATTCCCCACCCTTCACCCCACCCAAAAAATCAAAAAGCCTATTTTCTTTGTCTAAACTATGCAACCTACCCAGTACCCACCTGCCAAATTTCAAGTTTGTGCCATGCTGGGAAGTATCTAAACACTTCAGGGTTATTCCCCAACCCCAAAAATCAAAAAGTCTACTTTCATAGTCTACACTATGCTACCTACCCTAATGCCAAATTTCAAGTTTGTGCCATGTTGAGAAGTATCTNAACACTTAGGGTCATTCCCCACCCACAAAAAAAGTCTACTTTCATTGTCTCCATTGTGCAACCTGCCCACATATCAAATTTCAAATTTGTGTCATGTTGAGAAGTATGCTAAACACTCCAGGGTCATTCCCCACCTCCACACATACACACACACAAATATCAAAAAAAATAATTTTCATTGTCTACACTATGCAACCTACCCGCATGATAAATTTCAAATTTGTGTCATGTTGGGGAGTATGCTAAACAGTTATGGGTCATTCCCCACCTCCACACACACTCAAATATCAAAAAGTCAATTTTTATTATCTACACTATGTAACCTACCCGCACGCCAAATTTCAAATATGTGTTATGTTTGGAAGTATGCTAAACATTTCAGGGTCATTCCCCACCTCCACACATCCCCAAATATAAAAAAGTCACTTTTCATTGTCTACACTATACAACCTACCTGTATGCCAAATTTCAAATTTGTGTCATGTTGGGAAGTATGCTAAACACCTCAGGGTCATTCCCCACCTCCACACACCACCAAATATAAAAAAGTCAATTTTTATTGTCTACACTATACAATCTACCCACATTCTAAATTTCTTATTTAAAAATACTGTCCATTGCTTTCATAGCCGCATTCCTAAATGATAACAAACATATATACACACAAACACACAAACTTTGTGTGTTATATATTAGATTAATGTGAAAAACTGTCAGAAATCCATCCATATTATATGATAAAAATATTTTCATTTAAATCTGAAGATAAGAATTTAGTGAAAAATAAGATTTTTTTTTTTTCATAGAAAAAAATATTCTCATTGTTATTCATGCCAACTTATTGTTTACTCGAAGGAATTTTTTTTTATACTTTGTTCATTTACTATGAACGTGTGAAAAGAACATGTTATCGTCATTCTATTGATAATTCTTTGGGTATTGTTGGTGGTTGTATTAAATTACCCTAGAGATAGCTGATTTTAACCTCTTCGGCTTTTAGGTATACATTGACGGATAGATAACTTTCATCTCATATATCAAAATATAAAGGGGAAAAAATTGATTAATCTCTAAGATTTTTGTTTTATGATAAGAATTTTATTACAAGCAAAATAGTGGATAGAGGAGAATATAATGATGCATTAATGATAATGACCGACCATAATCAATTAGTTCGGCAATTTGAAATAAGATTACAAAATGAAAAAAAAAAAATGAACTATAGTATAAGAAATATTTTAACTACGCAAGCTTGTGTCTCACAGTTCTTTAATAATGGAAAGGAATATTAGATTACTTTATCGTTAAATAGCATTGTCCTTATAAAAACATAATAATAAAATAAAATTTGTAAAATTAAAAAAATCAAAACGTCATCCAATTTAGCATTACTGTATCTTCATTATCATTAGAGGGAGCAGGAATGAACTTATCGTCCTCTTATAATTATACTTCAACTTGACTCATTAAATTCCTATTTTAACACAATAATAAAAATAAAGCCTATTCTTAAAATATATAACCTGCATAATAAAATGCAAACAATATCCTTATAAACTATATAAAATGCAAACAATATTATTTTATTCTTTAGTCAATTAATTAGATCAATGACATGAAGTTAGACCAAATAGTTGTCAACCCTAACTAAACTGTTTTAAATATTAAAATATAACCTACCAGAGTTAAAGTTATGGAATTCATAAACTCATAGACCTTTGAGTTTATTTATATATAGATGCCATACTGGTGAAGCCTAATTGGGCAGCCGATTCAATGCATACCATAATTATAAACAAAATCATGTCTCTTTATTGTCAACAATTTAAAACTGAAAAGGAACACAGATAATGTGGAAAATTAGACCCACTATGAAACCAGAATAAACATTTTGACCCAGTTCCGGAAAAAGTAAACAAAAGCAAGAGACATAATTTGGCATATTACACATTAGCACCTCTGACCTGTTACCTGATAGTTGTATTCCTAAATTCTAAGGTTGTCAAACTGCACACAATTCTACCAAATCGAATTAAGCTATTAATGTAGTAAATAAGCAACAGGTGTGGCTGAAGTGGCTAAAGCTGTGATGGGAGGCCACTTTAAAAAAATCACTTATGCCTACATTTTTTTAAACAATTTACCAAGTGTGCCAAATTATGTCTCTTGCTTTTGTTTCATTTTTTCCGGCATCTGGGTAAAATGTTTATTCTGGCTTCATAGTGGATCTAATTTTCCACAATTATCCGTGTTCCTTTTCAGTTTTAAATTGTTGACAATAAAGAGACATAATATTGTTTTTTTTAACTGCTGAAGGCAGCTTTTGTTTATAATTTGTTATACTCCTTTGCATTGTCAAGTAATTAAATTAACTAAAAGTAATATTTTAGAAATATTAATGTACTGTAGAATATGTGAGCGTCTGAGTGATCATATAATCAGATAATAAAACAAGCACTTTAGTCAAATTAACTCTGAGATACTATTTACATTTCTTCTCAAGTTGGTGAATGTGGAATTCTCTTTTGGACAGACAAATTAGACAAAAACTGAGGTTTCAAAAACATTTAAAAAAAAATGTTCTATGAGAGAACCTCATATAAAAAAAAATCTTAATGCATGACGTCTATGGGCGCATAAAGTCAGTTAATTCTTATATTTTTTTCATATTAAGTAATAGGATACGATGCTGTATGTTGTAATAATGATAATATTAAGGAAATTTTTTGTTTTGTTTTGACTATATCGAAAGATTAAAATATTTATATTTAAAATCGTATTGGAAAATTACATTTTTTCATTTGTAAAAGAATAAATGGGCAGGGGAGGTATGATGTGATGGGTTAGGAGTTGGTAAAAGAATAAATGGGAAGAGGATATATGGGGGATGGGTTAAAGGAGGTGGTATTAGGAGGATAGGTGGTAGGAGGGCTGAAGGGAGGGGGAAAACTAGCACTCATTGTATTTCAATTTAAAAAAGGTTTTTCAGTGAGGGAAATTTTTCGTTTTGGATTCAATAAATGGGCAGAGGAGATGGGGGGAAAAGGGGTTAGCAGAGGGATATAAAAGGAGGTGGTTATGGGTTAGGAGAGCAGAGAGGAGGATAACTAGGGTCTATTGTATTTAAAATTACAATGGCTTTTAGGCTAGTGAATAATAAGCTAACAAGATTAGATTCACCATGCACATCTGGTTATCAATTATGTGAAGTAAATACCTTATCTATTGCCGAGGAAGGGAGATATATTACGGCCTTTTATCCAACATGGCCTATAAAAACAAATACATGCAAAATGCAGTGCAAATAATAAATTGTTCAGGTCATGATCAAAAATCCAGAAAAGTTTAATGACACCACCTCAAGGTTTAAGTTTTAACAGCAAACGATTTCGCTTATCTTCTATCACTTTATTTAAATTAAAATAAAATATAATTGTGATTGATTTTAATTTTTCATTTCATTTCATTTATGCAATATTCATATTAAAAAAAAATTACACTATATGCAGTTTAGAATTAAAAAGGAATCCCCAAACAAACAAAAAATATAAATCCAGGCCTATATTAAATATAAAAAAAACTAAACATTCGCTCTTACACACATGAAGAACTTATGGAAGAATAGTACCATTTGACTTTGAGAACATATTAAATATTTAAAAAAAGGAAAAAAAAAAGGAAATTTGTCATTAATTTTAAGAAAAATTTTCGTATCATTTGGAGCTAGGTAAATTGGAAATAAATAGTCAATTGAATATACTGTCCTAATTATGATGCAATATCAATTCTTGATATAGTTGGTGGCTGCTGTTAAAGTATCAGCATAGAAAAGAAAACAGAGCATGATAAAACAAAGAAACATGATTGAAAGTCTAGATAGCCTATTTCTTGAATTTGGAAACCTAGCAAAGATGATTTGTAATGCAAGTAGAATCCTAGAGTGCAAACATCAGACTGGAATATGGAGTCATCTGGTGTGCTTCAATGTAATCATTAACATAATTTGTGCATATATTATATTAAGTGTACAAAGACAAGTATTGTATTTTCTACAAATAGTAACTTGTATTTGTTTATATTGCCAATAAACTTACAATAATAATAATATACTGGTTAGTCTAGGCTGAGTTGAATGGAATCATTTGTGTCTGTGACGCTGGGTTTTACTTATTGGCCATTTATTGCTTAATATTTTTGGGTTAGATTGCAGGTTGAGATAGACCAATTATTTCAACTGTTATTCTAAAAAATATCTCAGGAAAAAAAATTAAAGAGAAGTGATAAAATAAAGAAATATCTACCAATAAGACCGGGTTCATCTGCAGGTACTAATGGTAAAAGGTTCTGATTGTATTATAGATATGTATTTATTTACAAAATAGTTTAATCCATTATGTAAATTCCTTAACTGATTAAGCAATATAAGTTTTATTCCCTTATATACCTATTACATTTAAAGGGGTTAACTTTAAATCTGGAAAAAAATAAAAATAAAATATATGCCATCTTTAAATTTAAATGTTTGACAGTGGTTAATCCAATGTATAAAATGTAGTTCACATCAATAATGTTTAATATGTTAAAAACATATATTGATTTTTTTTTTCATATACTATTTGGCTTTTAAACTTCTACTAGACCAGGGATGATGAACCTTTTCTGACAAGTATGCCACTTGAAGTTTGGTTTATTACTTTCCAATGTCTAGTGTGTCACCACAATTCAACCAATGAACATTATACATAAGAAGTCCACCATATCTACCTTATCTAACAGCTTAAGAACTGGAGATTAGTTAGAGCACATGAAGATATAAAATTCACAACTTTAGTTGTCACCAAGAGTACACTTTCAAATGACTTCATACTTTTCTTTCGTGCACAATGCTTCATGGTGTATTTTCAAATGGAACTTACAATAGAGTAGCTGAACTTCATCACTAAATTTTTTTACAAAATCATTATCTTTACTCACCATATTTGGGGCGGCATCAGTTGTATTGATGTCACCATGCATAATGTGTTCATATTGTGTGCCATCCAAATCATGTTTGTGTTTTACCTAGTAACACACCCGTCACAGGTTCGCCATCCCTGTACTTGACTAACCAAATTACCTTAAAGATTCTGTTATTTTTCATCATTCTTATATAAATCAAAAGATAAATGGAACCAATCAAAAAATTCCACAAACTCTTATGAGACACAAACCCACAATACATATAGATTTTAATATATTTCTATAGCCCACATCCTGAAGTAAAATTAATTGAATGTTTGAAATTGAAAAATTATTTTTAATCTGAAAACTATAGCTGTATTTTACACCCTGCTACTTTAGTTTGCATTAGAAATAGCTTGTTTATCCCATAGTGAGCCCTTGAGAGCCCATTGTTACCTTTCTTTGAAATTTGGTAGCCCATTCTTAAAACTATTTATTTAATTTAAGTGGAAGCCACCAGATCAATTTATTTCTGATATCTATGTTAAATTATTTCTTAGAAGTCATTGGTCGGTTATGGAACCAAATAGGAACCAGGGAATAGCAAGAAATAGTCTATATGAATTACATAAGACCATGTCTAGAATATTGCTCAGAAATATTATAGTCAAGTGCAATTACCAAAACATAATGTAAAGAAGACCTATAAGCTTGTTACCAGTCATATATAAAATTTTGACCAAGGTTTTGACAAATAGATTATAAACATAATTGGATAGGCTCAATCAAAAGAACAAGCTGGTTTTAGGAGTAAATTTAATACTATGGACAACTTGCAATGGCTGCAAGTAGTACAAGATGTCATTCAAAGATGCAACAGAATACAGTGTGTATATACTCTCATAAGTAACAACATAATAAGAAGGTAACATCCACAGTGAGACTACCTAGTCACCAATAAGATCTAAATCCAAAAGGGACTTTGTGAGGTGACCTGATCTTACAGCTACACTTGAAGAAGTCTTTAGAAGTCTAGATTTGGAACATGCTGTATTATGGATAAATGAAGCCTAATTGAATCATTTACATTTTGCTGATGTAGATGATGTCTTATTTGCTTCCAGTCTAAAAGCATTACAGAAACAGATCATTGACCTAATTGAAGCTAGCTCAAAAGCAGGCCTGAAAATGAATTCAGCAAAAATCAAGCCAATGTTCAACAAATATTCCCAAATGAATGATATTCTAATTGAAGAGGTGACCAACTATATTTATTTGGGCCAATTGATTACTACAAATGAAAACCACATTGTGTGAAGTCAACTGAAGAATGAAAATGGGATGGAGTGCTTTTGGAAAATTAAATAATATTTTAAAAGGAAAATTCCCTTTATGTCTCAAAAGGAAAGTTTTTGACCAGTGATAACATATGGGGCTGGAACTTGGACACACAATGGAAAGATGATTCAAAGATTACAAACCATTCAAAGATATATGCAGACTTGTATAATAGGAGTAACCTGGAAAGAGAGAAATTCATTGAATGGATTAGAGCACAAATAAATGTTTGTGATAGTATTAAAAAAAGTAAAAAATTAAAAGTGGAAATGGGCAGGGCATATAGCATGAAAAAAAAGATAATAGATGGACCACATAAATACTCAACTGGATTCCAAGAGACAGAAAATGACCATGAAGAAGACCTAATGCCAGATGGGAGAGTGAAATATAAATGTTTGCTGGATATGGTTGGAAATGAATTGCTGAAGATACAAATTCATGGAGAAATCTTGGGGAGCCCATCATCCAGAAAACGTTGACATGTGTTAAGTCAAAAATCCTAAAGGCAAGCTTTCTAAAATCATAGATTTTAAATTTTAATAATATTTCTATAAATTGATTAAATCTTTTATTATAAAAAAAAATAACTGTATTTAATCCAGTGAAGAATAATTCATGGGTATATTAATTTTATTATTATGACTATTACTACTATTTGTAATTGGATAAAAGAATATAAATAAGTATGGAAAATTTAAATTTTAAACCTCATTTTTAAAATAGTATTTGAGTCTAACATCCTGTCCAGGATAATTGTAGACATATACATTTCTACTGTCAACTGATGGCTTCTCATTTTCTAATTTTCTTTTAGCTATTTCATTGGCATACAATGCACTTTCATCATGCCATGTATTCAAGCCTTTTCTCTTATAACCATCTTGTTCAATGAACTGTGAGATTGGTAGTTTGAAAGCCTCAGATCTATCTGGAGGTTCCACATGGATTAATGGTTTTGACTGGTAACGAGGAAAGGGAGGAGTAAAATGTGAGCTATAAATTGTTCTCAAATGTTCTTTATGTTCTTCTGGTTTATATTCAGGCATAATTGGTGGAAGACCTAAACGTTTAGGCAATTCTTCTCTGCATAAATTAGCACCCATGAAATTTTCAATAGTGATCATTTTAGGAGCACTGCGCCAATTGTAATCCTTAGCTTTTTGAGGGTCTTCACAAAAAATTTGATAAGAGGATTTAAAAGAATCCTTTTCATCGTAAGTTCCAAATCTATTGTACGTGGATCTGATCATTGTCATTTGTGGGCTATTTTGATAAGTAAAATCTTTAGGGATTGTCTCAATGTCACCAGGCCATGTAGTGGTCATTACTCCTGGACTGTAAACCATTGGCAGAGTAGAACGGCAGGATAAGGTTCCTTTTCTTATGTAAGGCAGCAGCATCTGCTTAGGTAATCTAGTGTCCATCCAAACATAATTTTTACAAGGATTTTTCTTTTGAGACATTTTGATTATGAGTACCATTAACATAAACTTAGAATTAGCTTTGTCTAACATTCACACAATTCATTGTTTCTGAAGCTGTGCTGTTTTATGTGAAATATTAATATTTTAGACAATTAGAATTTAAACAATGCTAAAGTTAAAACTCAGCTTGAATATTATTTAAATTTTCTATGAGCCATTGTTAAAACAATCTATGACAAGAATATAAAGAAATATTCTTAAAATAAAGGACAATAAGGCATGTTAGGTCTCTAAGATGTTTCTTTTAGTGGAGTAAACAGAAAGAGATAGATGTATAGATTGATAGTTGGATGGATGATAGATGGATGGATGGTTGAATGGCCTGATGGATGGATAGCTGGATGGATGGATGAATGGATGGATAGTTGTTGATGAATATTGGTTGTTGGTTGAGTGGGTGTGGGATGGATGTATAGATTGATGTATGGATGAGTTATTTTATTATATATAGAAAAAGAAAAAGACAAATATTTTGGTCAGATTCCGTTATCTGCCCACCAATATGGCTGATGGTAGTAAGTTGAAATTATCTAGATTGGCACACAGCAAAATATTATTTCACTTGTAGATTATCCTGGGGTTCAGCGTTATGGTAAGTTTAGGACTGTAAAGAAAATATATTAAAATCAGTCAGAAAAAATACTAATTCCACATACTATTACAAAATATATCATGTGATTCCTAACGTTAATTATAATGGTGGGCAGATAACGGAATCTGACCACAAAATTTTCAAATAATGAATTTAGGCTGCAGTTTACTTTAGTTCGAAATTTTAGATCTATTATTATTTTTTTTATGTTTATTTTAATTTTAATTTGAATAAATGGGTGTGAATATTTTTTTACTTAATATTAAGAAACAATGATTTGTTATACTGTTCAGATTGTAGCGAATTATTCACTTTCAAAAATTAGAATTTGTAATAATATTGGGGATCCGATTTCTTATAAAATTGGCTAGATAAATTGTATAAAAAGTTGTTGTTGCACAGCATAAATTATACAGTACTAGCTGAAGTACCCGGTGGGGACCGGGATGGGCTCTGACATCCCCCCTCCTTAAAAAATCTAAAAATCTATTTTCATTGTCTACATTATTCAACCTGCCCACATACCAAATTTCAAGTTGGGAAGTAGGCTAAACAGTTCAGGGTCATTCCCCACTCCTTAACTCACCCCCCAAAATCAAAAGGGTCTATTTTCCTTGTCTACACTGTGCAACCTTCCCACATGCTAAATTTCAAGTTTGTACCTTTTGGGAAGTATGTTAAACAGTTCAGGGTCCTTCCCCACCCCCAAAAATCAAAAAGTTGATTTTCCGTGTCTACGCTGTGCAACCTACCTACAAGCCAAATTTCAAGTTTGTGCCTTGTTGGGAAGTATGCTAAACAGTTCAGGGTCATTCCCCTCCCCTCACCTCACTACCAAAAATCAAAAAGTATAATTCCTTGTCTTCATTAAGCAAGCTACCACATGACAAATATAGAACTGTATTCTAGATTAAGTTTAGTCTCTTAAGTATTACCAATCATGAATGAATTTTGAAATAAGTTTTTGAAACCAGTCATATATGAGAGAAATATTTTTTATAATTTTTATCAGTAATATGAAATGAAATTGTGAAAATTTACCAGCATTAATCTATGACAAGTAAAAGTTTTTTGACAGCTAAGGATTCTGGGAATGAAATGCTCCAGCGATTACCTATGCTTATTGAATTGTGTAAAGTTTAATTCTAAGCTTTTAACAACTTTTGGAAATTATCTTCAAAAACTCATTAAATTGTGATCTAAAACAAAGAAAGTATAGTGAAGTTATAAAATAGATTTGGTCAGATTCAGATATCTGCCCACCAAAATGGCTGACGATAGTAAGTTGAAATTATTTAGATCGGCACTCAGCAAAATATTATTTCACTNCTAGATTATCCTAGGGTTTAAGGTTATGATAAAATTAGGACTGTAAAGAAAATATACTAAAATCAGTGAGAAAAAAATACTAATTCGACACTCTACTACGTTTTAGTTGTAGTGCGTCTCCTAATGTTAATTATGTTGGTGGGCAGATAATGGAATCTGACAATATATTTTAATATTTAATGGCATTATCACAACTTGTGAAATCTGCATTTATAACTATCAATCCAGACAGGTAATGTCATTTTTTACACCCATCAGAAGCCTCTTTAATGACGGAAGTGAATTGATTATATATGGAGCCCATAGCAGTATGCAAGCTTTCACCAATGTGTCAAAATTTCAGAAATAGTCAATATCAATAAAAAGTTATCTAGCAAGAATTGCTAATTAAAAATGCACAGGGAATTTTGAATTCATTTAAAATCCAAAGTTAAATATTTGAATGGGTTCAGGGTGGCCTTAACCAATTAGTAAAAAGGCTTACATCTGGCCGTCAAAAGATGACTTACAGTATAGTCCGTGAAACTTAAAAGAAAATTTTGTTCCCGTAAACTTCCGAAGTAATTTTTTTTTTCTAGAAAAATAAATTTCTGTATTTAAAGGGAAAAATGCAATTAAATATTCAAGAATTAAATTCACGTATTACTTCAAGAGAGACAGGTTCTAAAGTCCGGCGGCGGTGGCATACTGAGTAAAAAAAAACCCATGGCAAGATGTTCTATGCCTGGGGAAAAATTCACTCCATAACTGGCTCAGCTGGCAATCGAACCTGTGCTTTTCCAGAATATGACCTCGACATGATAGTAGTCAGCATTCTACTGACTGAACCACCATGTCAGGACTACTTCTGAAGTTGATGCTGCTACAGACAGATCTGTCACATGTTATTTCAATAAATGTTTAAAATAATTTATATTTCTTCATTCCTGCAGTTCAAGATATCAGACTTCCTTCTTTTCAAACATTGAAGTATATAATTCTTATGAACTATAGACTATTTTTTATTAATCAATTCAAATACTGATCCACTTGTCAATCAGCACATTGCCACTCCACTATTTAACAGAAAACCAATAACTCCATAGCGTGCTTATCTGTAAATTTTTAAGGTTTTTCTTTTATGATTTGTACTTTATACAAATACAAATATGTAGGACAA
>PXIH01S0049462.1:0-10356 GCA_003024985.2 Euperipatoides rowelli
TAGACTACTTTTACTTCTACTTCAAAAGTAACAATTTGGTGAAGTATTTTTTTACTTTTACTTAAGTAAAGAAATTATGAAAGTACTTTTACTTTTACTTAAGTAGGCCATTTTCAATTTACTTTTACTTTTACTTAAGTACTTGCAACAAATACTTTGAACAACACTGCCTATTACAATCTTGTACTCCATTAATGCACACTTTTTTAGAGAACTACAGCATATAAGTGTGCATTATTTTTTTTTAATCCTTCAGTACGGTTGTTAAAATATATAACACTATTACGGTCATCGGTGTTTTTGACATACACATGCTTTTATTTTCATATTCAAATGCCTATTTTAAAAATTAAGATTATTTATGGATAGATTAGGGTTTATTATTTATTATGCAACATTAAAACCATCAAATTAAACTTCTTAAATTTTATTTTTGTGCAAATAAACAAACTTTATTATCTTTTTCTTTAGGCCTACATATAATATAAAAAGTTTCCTTTTCTTCATTTTTAATTTTTTTTTACAAAATATTTTCTCCTCTCATCTATACTTTGTCAGAATGAATTACTCTCATCAAAATTCACATCTCCCATGGCTCATTGTTGTATAGCATTATCCTGCATAGGGCACCGACCTGACGGGACCCCGAAATAAATCCAACCTGTCAGTCGGGCCTCGATCTGTCAGCTGAAATTTCTTCAGGTTTAAAGTGGCTTTAGACTTTTTATAAAATGGTTGGGTTCAGACTTAGGTTTAGAAAATTGACTCATTGGGATTTTTTCTTTCTTTTTGTATTTGAAAAACCCTAACAATTAAAGTTGACAATTTATACGGTAAAACAAAATCCAATTTTACGGTAATGTTATTGCAGTGGAAAATAAAAAAAGGATTAAAATTAAAAAAAAAAGATGTTGTTTAAACTTTAAAGTAAACTAATACTTCCAGTAAAATGGCTGAACTACTTGGTTCAGATTTGCAACATATTTAAAATTTTGATTTATATACTCAGCAATCCTCTAAAGAAAACCTTAATAAATTAAGAAATTTTGACAAAAATGCAATGGAAATTTCGGAGAATTATATTAAACTAGCCAAAAAGCCCAATGTAAAAGGAAATACAATGGGACCTAGTTATCAAACCCCCCCCCCCCCACAACTGTTACCTTGTAACCCCTTCCCCTAATTGACCCTCTCCTAAACCCTTCTTCTTCTGCCTATTTATTCTTTTAAAAATGAAAAAATATTATTATGCAAAAACGATTTTAAAAACATAATCTCTAAATATTTCAAAATATCGAAAAGAAAAAATATTTACTTTTACTATGTTTATTATAGTATACAGTATCATAATAATATTGTTTAATAAGAAAAAAATTCTAATAATAATGCGACTTTTTCATGTGCATAGACAAAACGCGTTTATATAAAAAATCTTTTTTATTGATTTACAACAATAGAATCGTGCATCTGCATAATTATAAAAGGTGAGTGATCCTTAGCGAATTATATAGTAAGATTACTTAAAAGTTCAACATATTAGATCAACAAGTTAAAACCTATAATGATTCAAGATATTACTAGGGAACATTTGCGCAAAAGTTCAAAATGTTTATAGTGTCTCTAGATTTTATAAACAAGGTAAAATTAACCTGATACCAGAGGNTTAGCATGACTGTTGGGTACCTGGGGCTGAACAGACTTTTCACACCCACTTAAAAAATATTTTGATAACCATTTTTTTTTTTTTAGTTGTCTGGACGTATGGTTAACTATCTTATTTTATAATGTTTAATTTCATTAAAAATCAAAATTAAACACTACAACAATGCACCCCCACCCCAACCAACCATGCATCCTCACACCCCACCCAACTCTGCACCCTTGCCCTCAACCCTGAACCCTCACACCTAACCCTGTACCCTCACACCCCACCGTGCACCTCCCTGCCCTACCCAATCCATCCTGCATTCCCTGCCCCATCCCACCTCCCCCTAAAAAAATTATATAAAAAAAAATTTTTTGGCACTCCCCTGTGGTGGTACCCAGGCCGGATTACCACTCCTGAACCCCCTCCCCCAGCTACGCCTCGATCTGATACCCACAATAATTAGAAAGTTTTNTATAGTTGTGTTATTTGCTATCTGGGGACAAAGCTGTCTGAATATATTTCAATCACAGAATGTTAATGAGTTACAGCAATTTATTAATAAGGAATTAATTAAAAGTTATTCTTTATTTTCACTAAATGATTCTCAAATGAAAATAAATTGGGATAACAAAATAATGTATTTTGGAATTTTTAGTTAAAATTAAGTATTAATAAATCTCATTAGAAGAATATAATTATAAGAATCAATGTGTTCTTTATTTACTTGTATGATAATAATAGAGTTTAATTGTTTTGAAGAACTATGTAAGTGTGAATTGCAATTATCAATAAAAAATAAATTATTAATAGTACTTCATTCCTTATAGAAAAAATTGTTATTTAATTTTTAATCATACCACCAATATAGTTTATGTAATAAAACTATTTAAAAAAGGGAGAAATTAATAAAATATATAGACATATTTTAAGTTAACAATGTTTATAATAATATGTTAAATAAAAAATAAATACCAAACAATATAAATGAAAACTAAATATTTTTCTAGCAAAAAAATCCATTGTTTATACGGTCCCTAATATGCTTTACTTTAGTCAATAAGATCGTAAAGCTTTAAGGCATCATTTGTGAAAGTTCTTTCAAATAATAAATACATTCATCAAACTTGTAGCACATCATTTTCCATTTTTTCTTTCTTACAATATTCCTCATCAAATTAATTGCATGAAATGACATATTTCAGTTTTTTATCTAGTCAAGCTAAACTAAAATCAAGAAATAATACAAACTAATGCAAACTATTCCAGACAAACCAGTTTTCTTATATTGATTTTAAACAATTCTTTTTATCTAGTAAAAATGTTTTAATAATTAGCAATCAATAACAAAACTTCTGTCATATAATAAGCATTAGATAATACTTCTACTGTACTAATGAATCAAAGAATGCAGTGTCGACCAGGCTGCCCTTTGGGTCCCGGGCTGAGAATGGCCAATAGCCCTTGACCCCAAATCCGTAGCCAGCCTTTTTTAAATTTGATTATTATTATTTTTTTAGTTGTAGGCTCGTTTTGTTTACATTTATCATCCCTATATACTGTAATTCCCTGGTTTACCTTTACCGAGACAATGGGTCCCCCATCCTATCATTCTGGTCATAACTATGTAGTTTCTTATGTATTTTGTTCAGTCACGGGGGGGGGGGGGGAGTGGAGAATCACTAGAATACAGATCCTTCCACCCCTTCAATGTGAGGGGGATCACCAGCCAGCCGGCTGGGCCACTGACACTGACAGTATGTGTTATGGACCTAATGTAAGCTCCATATAGCTATAGATGGAGTCACTAAATGAGAACTTTTCTAATCTTCCAAGTTTTGATACATTATTAAAATGTTACAATATTTGAATCGTAAAAGCTATAGATCTGTTTTTTAAAATCCTAAATTAGAGAATAGACTTTATAGATTTGATTAATTATAAATGTTCAAATAAACACTGTGGGGGAGAATTTGAATATTAATATAGTTTCGTATTGTTTATTTATTTCAGTTGTCACCAATTCTATAATTTCAAATTGCAGTAAATGTTAAAAAAAAAAATCCAATATTAAATCATTATAAGAATCCATAATTTAACCATTAATTGATTTTTTATTATTATTAATTTCTAAAGTTAAGTCGGCATTATCTGGGTCTGCATGCAGCTGAATTAATACAATTTTTATTTTAATATTTGTATTTTTCATTTGATTATAAACATTTTTGCAGCATTTGAACCTTTTTATAAAGTAATGCAGCTGAAACAACAATCCAGAATAGGAAAATATGTCTAACATTATTCAATTACTGTATAGAGATGAATGCAAATTGTATATAAAATGTTGCAGTCATATAATATTGAATAATTTTATTTGACTATATAATTTTAGCTTAAAAAAAAAAAAAAAAAAGGAATGCATGCAATTTATTAATAAAATCCACAAAGGACTGCAACTTCTATAATTATGTAGACTGTAAGTAATTTCTTTAATTACGTTTATTATAATGAGTTACATTTATTTATATTAATACTTAAAATTAAATGTCATCTAAAACAACTTTATTATTTGTGAAACAGTCTGCAGTAAGCAAAGATACACAAACATATAGCCTATTGTCTATGGATAATAAATAATGCCTGTGATGCGGCCATAGCTCCTCCAAGCATTACCAAACATGTTAAACTACAACACTCTTCACTGAAAAAGGCTCATATAGAGCAGAGAATGGGTACTAAATCTCTATATAAAATTATTTCTATACTACAAATAAAATCATAACTAAGAATAATGACCATGTGAAAGCAAGTGTTAGTACAGGGGATGGAGGTACGATTCAGTCCTCATTTTTTTAAAAAAAAAAATTTCCCGTAGGAACTGTATTTATTCACATATGTACAATTTTTTTTTATCTTCTTCTTTCCAGAATACAACAATGATGATCTTGCCATTCAGCCATATTGCGTTTTTAAACCCAGAAAAAAAAAAGAATATACGGTACTCATAAAAAAAAATTTAAACTCAAACCCAATACCTCTTCAGGTTAAGATTACAACCTGCATATCCCAAAGAGAAGACAGCATCTCCTCCTCCTCCTCCAAAAAAAAAAAAAAAATAGATCTTTATTAATCTCATAGTGAACTGCACTTAAAACCTTGGCAAAACCTTTCTCTAGTTTTAGCCCCTGAAAAACTATATTGCATCTCACTTTCCATAGTGCAAAAAAAAATAACAAGTATATATTTTTTAACTCTCTGCACCACCCCAAAAATAGACTTTTTTTCCCAAGCCAAGCTTAAATTGTACTTAAGCCACACCTTTCTCAGCACATAACCCATATACTCCCTGCCCTTTAAACATTCCCAAAATAAATTATCATGTCCCTCAACCTGCTCAAAGCCCAAGGGATAACTCACATTTTATGTTCTAATTATCCCCATTCTGTACAACCTTTCTTTAACAGGTAAAATTCTAAGATAGAACAATCATGAAGTTCTGAAAGTTTCCTTTAGTATGAAGCCCAGTAACATTGTTCAAATTAATTTTAGAATTTATATAACCATTAAGCCTATCTTTATCCAAATGGTGAGCATAGCTAACTGCCTTTAAGAAATTCTATCCCCACCCTCCTATACCTGCCTTACTTCACAAAATATTCTGTTATTTACATTTATAACTATGAACAATTTGTTCAATATTGGATCGTAGTAAATATTTGATAAAACAAAATTATAAATAACCAGTTGATTCAATGTTATAAGCTGAATTACATCAAACCCATCATTTTTACATCTTAAAATAACCTTATCATTAGACAAGTATTTACACTTGCCGAATATACAATTTTGTATAACTCTGTTAAACTTTTTAACAAATACATTAGTAATCAAAACAAAAGGCAAATAATAAATAAACTTAGAAATTTTAAACATATTCACCAGTCTCACTCTTTCTATCCACCCTTGACATATAAAATATATTCTCTTGGCAATAGATTCAATTTCAATAAACTTTGCTTCCAANACTTTTTTCAAAAGAACCTTGGAATTAACCAACGGATAAGGAATTCCCAATATAAGAGAATGAGTACTAATTATTTCTCAATACTGCAACGCTCGTCCCCTATTGACATCCCAAACAGAACTTTTATCAAAATTAACCTTTACCCCAGTACCACTCATGAAAAAACTTAAAATTTTATATACTGTAGCAATTTGCTCCCTAGAAGTAACAATGACATTAATATCATCTATGTATGGATTTTTAATAAAGTATTAAAGGTTGACTAATACTTTATTAAAAATCCATACCCCTCCTGCATATCTCTTTAGAAATGTAAACAAATCTCCCATATAAAGAGTGTACAAAATTATTGCAGACAATGGAGATCCCTGCAAAACACAATCACCTACCTCATCAAAATGTGAGAATTTATTGTTATTGATAAACGCAAGTGATTTATTTTTGACCAGACTTATTATTAATCTGGAAGTCTTATTAAACCCCAACATTTTAAAGAGCATGTACTCTAAATAAGATGCATTAACATATGTAAAGGTACTGGACATGTCCACCTTGATAACATAATTATGTCTCAGAATGCTCTTACAATGCTTTAAACTGAAAACTGTGTGCAACAACATGAGTGCCCTATAAATGGGCCGCCCCTTAATACCATAACCCCCTCAGGGAGGAGCTTCTCCACCAAAGGTGAAATATGCCCCCAACAAAATTGTTTGAATTAATTTAACATCAGCATTAATAAGGGCAATGGGCCTGTATTGTGAAATATCACTAATATGAGCATTAACATCACCCCACCCCTTCATAATCATTTTTACAAATGCAGCATTATGATCAACCATACTGTCATCACTGAACAATCCATTAAATAAAAAATTCTTATAATCCAACAAAACATTAATGCACTCATGTTCATTATTTTGTAGAAAGAATAGCCCAACTCATCAGGGCCTACAGCAACCTTAGATATTGATGACTTAATGGCAATCATCAGTTCACCAATTGTAATATATTGATCCAAAAACAATGAGTCTTCTTCTGAAATAACAAGATTTTTTTTTAATATAAAACTTATACCTATGTAATTTATCACATATGTTAAAATACGCTGAATTTCTTTTATTCCTCAACACACGACTCAGGTCAGAGATAAAATAGTTCTGTGTTTTCCTCACAATCTCTAAATCATTATCAATCAATGCATCATCAATCTTTAATAGATGAATATTAGAGGCTTTGTTTCTCTTCCTCAATAAAGAAACCAACTTCCATTTCGGAGACCGAATCGTAGAATAGATATCTTTCCTGAATTTTAATAAAATATGTTCTCTCTCTACAACTAATAAATATTCATTCCTGTACTTCAATTTCAAAACAGTATCTTCCGAAGAGGCTGACTGGTTAATCAAAGAATTAACCTACCTATTATTTTCTTCAATCTCAATATTAATAGCCCTCATAAACTAATATGCCGAAGACTTAAACAATATCCACTTTAAATAGAGGCTAAGCAAATCACTCTTTACCAAGGATATAGTTGATGGCAAAGCCACAAATTTTCCCATAATACCTTCAGACCAATGCGGAGAAATGCCTCTTCAAAAAAACTTCTCATTTTCAATATTATAAATTCATAGAAACTTCATAATTACATGGTCTGTAAATGGTATAAACTCATAATTGAGCTCACAATCAAAAGAAAAGTTATCAGGAATCAATATCCGATCTAGTCTATTCCCAGACCTACAATCCCATCTGGTATCAATATGTCCCATATTCTTAACTACTGCTATATCCATTAGATCAAATCTCTCCATAAACTTAGCATTAACACTTTCTTTATATAACAAGTTAATGTTATGATCACCAATAACAAAAACGTTGTTGTTAGTATCCTTTAATAATCCATAAAGTATTGAATAAACTTCAACTCTAAGCGTAGAAAGAATCAGGGCATGAATATTAAATACATAAATAGTCTACCTCGACTATAAATCTCCAAACACATAATATTTTCACCAATATTCCTAATCGTTTTCATCAAATGAATAATCTTGGATATCAGAATCGCTATACCCTGTTGACAGCTATTCAGACGATTCTCGTAAACAACATAATCATAAACTATAGATCTCCATAAGCCATTGTCCTCCATTCTTCTTCATCAAGTCTCCTTTAATAACAAAATATTAGGAGATATACAAGTTACATACTTTAAAATAATTAAATCAATTTTCCTTATATTCAAAGATCTTACATTAATAGAAAAGGCAGAAGAAAAGGAGTACCTGCCATGATAAAACCATAACTAACTACCCTTCCCGTCATTACTAATGGAGGCATTCAAATAAAATTCAAAACTAACGTTCTTAGTTTCAACATTTCTTACCTTTAAATTATTTTTATCACCACCATTATCATTAGATTCACTTTTAATAATGCACATCTGCTTCATTTGTTCCCTCTTACTTCTTCTCAGCACATTAATGTTTGAAGGCAAGGAACCTTCATATTCTGCTCTAGTAACTTTCTCAGGATTGACCTCATCCATTTCTTCATTATCAGAAGACACAGGCGTAGCCAGCGCCCCCAATTCTTGCCAAAGCTTAAAGGCAGGATCAGAAAATAGGCACTCATCATCCACAAACATAGGAGGATCCTCCTTCATCTGTTATCATTCTCATTTCCTAATTTATTACCAGTATCAGCAATATTATTCTCAGAAGTTCCAATATTCACATCACAGACTCAATAAACTCTTCTTCATTAACATTATTCTTCCTTAATATGCTAGAATAAAGAAGTTTCTTTTTTTTTACCGTACACAATTCTCGTGATCACCAGCAAATAATTTTTGACACTCTTTGCATCTGCTAAAGTTTCACTCAGCAGACTTATGCCCGACTTATCTACAAGACAGACAGATTGGTTCCCTGCCCCTTATTGTGACAAGCAAAGTGATACCCCCAATGTTCATAATATGTGGAATTGCATCCAATTGAGTTCCAGAATTTAATACAGCTTTCACTGAAATCAACCTTGATTTAAAATTCATATCGCTCAACACTTTAAAGTCATCATTTTCAATTTTAGTGATGTTAACATAAGGATTTAAAGCCACTTGTATTTTACCAGGATCCCCATCAGTTGGATACAAATGAATTTGGATATCTATCGTCTGACTTAGGCCTCCAAAAGAAGAGGGAACAACATAAGCACCATTAAAACTTCTAAATAAACGCTGAACCTACACCTTCTTTTCCTCAGTAATAAAATCGATCCCCAGATATCTCGTATTCCTTGGAAAATAGATACTTGCTATAGACTCCTTTCCAACCAACCTTACAACCACCAAGATTACCTCCACAGCATTAACTCGAGCATCAAAATCCTCACTAATCATCGTAAAAATGAATCTTTTGGGCGAATACACAGATAACATTGCTTTATGCCAGCATCTCAAACTTTTTAGCAACTTAATGTAACTATCTGAATTATTAATCGAATCACCAATTGAATTATCATAATTCCCCATATCTCTCTGCAACTTTTCAAACCATACAAAATAAATCTTTTTTATAAGAAGCGGTAGAGGCTGGCTTTAGGACGCTATCTTTACCGGATATTCTGTACTAGATATTTATTTGCAAAAT
Source organism: Euperipatoides rowelli (assembly GCA_003024985.2). Lineage (NCBI taxonomy): Eukaryota > Metazoa > Onychophora > Udeonychophora > Euonychophora > Peripatopsidae > Euperipatoides > Euperipatoides rowelli. The sequence continues at coordinate 9,323 of PXIH01S0049462.1, forward strand.
TTGCCGCCATTGTTTTATTTAGATTTGAATATTTAACACTCCCAGACCACCCTTTTTTTTTAGGCAAACAAGTTTTTTGGAAAGACATCATTTTAAACTTACCAAAAATCATTTCCTGAATTATCTTTTCAATCTTCTTCACATATACCTTCTTAATCATAATAAATGGCAAATAACAGGTTAATTTAGGTATTATACTTTTCTATATTCTTTGCTTTCTCTCAAATTTTATTAATCAATTATTGTTCCATTATGTCTTTTTGATTATAGTTCATGCTAGACAAGAGAAATGTCATTCCCAATATTTTTCCTGCTACTGCTGCCATATTACTTAACTTCAAACATTTACCTTTTTTTAAATTTAGTACATACAATTTCGCCTTATTAAACATAGATCCTGCCATTCTCTGAAATTGCTCAAAAATTTTAATCATTCTATATATATCATGCTTCTTCTCGATCATTACTGATATATCATCCAAAAAAACAATCATTTTAATGTTACTATTTTTTCCATAAGTCCAAATACCATATATCTGCCTTTCCACTATTTTATAAAGTTCTATCAAATAAAATGAATAAATAAGTGAAGATAACGGAGAACCCTAAAGTATCAAATGTTTTAGACTGTAAAACTCTGAGTGAACATTCACATTCAAGAAAGCCAAAAAAAAAAAATGCCCACCTAACGGTTAAGGCAATCCATATTTTTTCTTAATTTCTTTATTTACAATATTTACAATGTATCTGATAACATTCTTCTATACCAGATACAACAATGATGCCATGTCCAACAATGATGCTATGTCCGGATACAACAATGATGCCATGTCCGTTGCTGTTAACAATGTGCCATAAATCCATTTTGCATCAGAAAAATCTACAATTAGAATCTATAGAATTAGTATTAATTGCCGGAGCCGTACAACGATTAAAGAAAATTCCGTCATCCCTCAGCTCCGGGGCTGCCTGGGGATCAAACCTGATCCCCTTATATGCACAGCTCCACAATCCAGCAGCAGCCTTAACCACTG
>PXIH01S0049479.1:11157-21614 GCA_003024985.2 Euperipatoides rowelli
ATAATTAAAATATAAAGAAAATACATACAAATTACATATTTAAAAATAAATAAATAAAATGAAATGGAAATAGGAATATATAAATAGATGCTATACAATGAGTTACAAACCTGAAAATATAAATGTACAGTAAATATTATTTATATTTAGATGAGGTAATTTTGGTCATAATACAAGTTGTGCAATAAAATAAAATTTGATAAAAAATTATAACTTGTTAATTAATAGCATTAAACTGTATCCTCCAATTTGCTGATATTCTTTTATGTATAGAAACTTTTAAAACAAAAATCTAAGGTCAAAAATAATGCATGAGGTTTTTCTTCTTTAAATTATGTATTTATTATTGTCAAGGCAATTTAAAAATAAAAATAAAACAAAAATGAAACTAAAATATTGAGAAAATTATTTTTCATAAAATTACAAGTGATTAAGATTTAAAGAATATATTGGAGTATTAAAAATAGTCTTACTTTAAGTGCAAAATAAATGGAAATATAGTAAAATTGAAAAATTATATATTTTTCTATGGGAAAAGAGTTTTCTAGGAAAATAAATAATCTAAAACAAATACTGTATCTAAAATATAAATTTGTTTAGTATGAAAAAAATTAAAATTAAATTTAAAAATTTTAACCAGAGTACCCCAAATTAAAATCAATTATAGATACTTTTAATAAAATGGTTGAATGTTTTCAGCTTATGGCAAAGATTTTTGAAATAAGTTAAATATATAATTTGGTTGTAGTGGAAGGGGAAAAACAGTATATATGCAGGAGTACAACACTTAGCTGGACAAACAGTCAGTGATTTACAAACACACTCTAGATAGGGGCATCAAATAGATATAAATGATTTGCATATCTTGGTAACCATTGATAACAAACTGAAGAGACATATCGTTGAGTCAATTATCATTTCACATTTGAAGCCTAATTTGAATAAATCCCAAAGACTTCCAGTTTTTCATTTCACAATAATAATGAGTACAATAAAACTTTTAGTTTGGTATGTATTACAGGAAGGTAAAATTGAATTTAGTTAATTTTAAATCATATTGTAAATAAAAAATAAAATTATTTTTATTTCGTTCACCACTTCTTAAATAAATATAGGCTTTCCCTTTTTTTTTTTGATTAATGTATAAATATTTATTTTGTATTTTTTTTTAAATGGAGCGAGTTTTCAAGAAAATTTGTAAATTTTTAAGGATATTTGTCTATTTGTTACTTTCATTAGCACTCATTATGTTAATTATTTTATTCTCATAGGTGCCTTGAAAAAGCCCCCAATTAATGTTAAAAGGGCAGAAATTAATTGGATTTAAATGCACTTCTTGAATAAAAACCTTGATTCTTTACTACATGCACTATGTTGGAGCTTTCTTCAAAACTTGTATAGGAGCATTGCATGTTTTGTGTGGAATTTCTTCATAAACATATGTTTCATTAATTTGATTTAAGGAGACCTCAAATTATCATTCTGGGTTCTAGTGTTGAAGCTAAAGAATTGGGGTAAAAGAGTCAGTGTTAGAAATTTCTAACACTGACTATTCAATTTCCAAGTCACAATTATTAAAACAATCTAGGTTCTTGTCTTTTATACGCCTGCATACATGTGAATATTAAAATTAAATTTAGGCAAACAAAATTCTTATAAACATTTATTTTATAATTAATATTTGTCACCATTTGTTATTTGTTTTCTTCTTTTAACATCATTTGAAATGAATTTGACATTAACTCAGCTTATCCATGATAAAGAAACTTGCACAAATTTGTCCACAAATGGTGGTTGATTGATTAACGGTTGTGCTGATGGAAATTGTGTAAAAAATTATTTAAATCATCAAAAAATGTTTATTTCACCTCTTGATTATCATAGGGTTGGAACATAGTTGTTTATTATGTAGTAGAAGTTAGGGTTCAGGTTGGGATGAGAGTTAGGACTTTAAATAAAAAAATAAGGCTCATATCCATTAGTCATTGTGAGTTTATAAAAGAAAAGTTCCAAAATCTAACCTGGAATAGACAGCACAACCACAAGTTAGAGCAGCAAAAAGAAAAATAAGAAACAGGTACAAGGTAACCGGGTCCTTGCATCTTCAGATCCATGATAGTGCATCACAATGTTAAATTTCCCAAGCCATTATTTTAACAAGTTTCATTCCATGCCAAAATTTTGATCATATTTTTTTTAATTTACCAACAATATTTCTTTCTTCTTAAACTGATTTCCCCCAATAGCCAACACAAATATAAAATTTCACAACTTTCGAACTTCAAAAGGTCCCCCTCCACATAACACCCCTGATGGCAACTCTCAAATTTATATCTTTCTAAACACTAAACCTAACATAATTATTACTTCTCAAATTTTTTAATTTTATTTTATAAGTTGAGCTAGATTTGGACACAAAATAAATAAAACTTGACTAAGAATATTCAAATTATGCAAATGTTGATTTGCATAAGAGTGACAACTTAACTAGATGAATCTTTATATAGATTTGATCACAATCACATCCAATATGGTATTGTTTTATTTGAATTCTTTTAATTTATAAATTTAAAAGCAAAGTATAAAATATGAATAAAGTGTCACTCAGTCTGAGAAATTATTAAAAAAACAAACATTGTAGATAGCAACAAACAGTTTGTGACAAAATGTAGGTCTTAATAGGTGCATGCTGGGAAACAATAGGTGGCACTTGAATTGCCACCATCAAAAAATGGCTTCTATGCAGTAAAAGGATTTTTGCTATAAAGTGGCTGGATGATTTCCAACAAATGGATGGGTGGGATGGCCTAACACCATGGTTACTATGATTGCTGGGCATAATCTCTCAGAACTTTTACTTGTGGGGTTAAATCCAGGACAAAGTCTATTCAACAGCAATGACTTATGATGATTACATTGAAGATGAGAATAGCAAATGCTATTGTTTCTTGTTAGATAATATGGTGAGAAAGTGAATAATGATTGTATATGCCAATAATCATAATGAAAGTGTATTAAAATTCAAATAAAATTTTATGAGTTTATCTACATAAACCACACCTCATTGGTGTCAATTTGAGGGGTATCCTAAATGATCTCTTTATGCTCCCATTTTTAGGAAAATTATTGACTGTATTTGAGGGTCATAAATCTACGAGACATTAGTAAGCATTCTAATATAGGAAATTTAAGTCATAGTCATTAATGTAGAAAATCTAAATCATAGTCACCATATTGATGTAGACCATGTAAGTTATGGTGGTCATATTGATATACTGTAGATGACAATCTACAAATAATCTCTAGTGTTATAATCTCTCAATATAATACTGGCTTAGACAAAATCAAAGATTATATTTGTTAACTTCTAAGGCAATAGAAAACTTTAAAGATGTAATCTACAATTTCCAAATATTTCTCCTGAAGTAAAATTAGAATAGTAACATTGAAATGAAAGAGCTTAACTAATTGAATCTTCCTGCATTAAGTTTTTATTAATAATATTCAATTTAGTGTTCACTCCCTATCATATTTTAAAATTTTAGACTTTTAGAGTCTAATATTTTCTACATCCATGTATTTAAGATGGTAGAACTACTAAAGAGATTCGAACAAGTATAGGAATGGATAAATCTGCATTTCTGGAAACAAAAAGAACTTCTAAGAAAAGATGTTAACTAACAGTTAAAATTTAAAATGTTAAAATACTATGTTTTGTCAGTTTTCTTATATGGATATGAGACTTGGACTTTAACCAAAGACCAGAAAGTAGATCATTTTCTTCTGATATCTGGTGTGCTAGAAGAATGTTGAAAATAAAATGAACAGATTTGAAAAAATCAGAAAGTGTTGGGAAGATGGGGAGGTGGTTATAGTATTTTGGATGAAGTAAGGAAGAAGAAATGGAAATACGTTGAGCATGTCTTGAGAGGATCTGCAGGAATTAGACTAGTAACAGAACTAGAGGGATGGACAGAAAGGAAATAGAAGAGGAAATCCAAGAAGAGAAGGGTTGGATGACCTTAAATAATGGGATATCAAACAATTCTCTGTTTAAAAAATATTTCACAATGCATGAGTGCGAACCGTCGCCATGGAGAATGCACCCTATGATAACGAAGTTAATATATTTTTAATTAAATTTATTTTTCTGTAAATTACTAAATGCACCCTATATAATTATAAATATAATTCTCCTTTTCTTTCTTTTTGTTTCTTTGTCTGTCTATGATATGACATCGTGCAGCAGATTGACAAAAATTTAATTCTCCTCAAATTGAACGGAGCTTTAATTCAGTAGCAGTTGGCTGGCTAGCAGGTCAGCCAAAGCATTATGATGTAATTAAATTTTTGGAAAAATCCCAATTTACAGTTCCCATAAGATGGATACCATCCCAGATGTTTATTATCGATAATTATTAAAAGACACATTCGTGATTTTAAAATATTGAATAATAAACTAAATCAACGATATCTTAACCTTAATACTATAATAACCTTATCTTCAACTTATGTGAGATTTTAAAACAAAATATGACTATATCCTAATCTTAATACTACACTGACCCTATCATGTGAATGAAATTTAACACATTTACACTACAACATATTTGCCAAAATATATGTTTTTATATTTTGTTTTTTGAACATTAAAAAAATGTAATTAATTGCTAACAATATATTCAAAGTTTTAATGAGAGAAATGGTGAATTTATTTCTTCTTGCCAGAACTTTATAAATCAAATTTAGAATAATTTATTCACAGATTTAAGCTGTCCTTCCATTTCATTCTAAAGCCCGAGATAAAAAAAAATGGCTCAGTTCATTAAAATTGCTACAGTGAATTTAATAATTATTGTAATCAAAAATTATTATTGCATTGTATTATAACTTTAGACTATTAAGTGCTTTTTCATTTTTTCATCATATTAATTAAATTATGTAATATGATATTTTTGGGGATACNAGCTTGAAATGAATTTCTAATATTAACCTCACTCGGAGATCTAAAGTCAATCTAAATATTATTTTGAAGGCAGACGCAAAGAATGAATTTTCTTTACATATCATTATTTGCAGCAACCAAATGATTTAAATCTAAGTCAAATGTTAACACTTTATCTCCTATAAGGAGATGCAAGCTCTTTTTATTGTTTAAAACAAAAAATTTATTGTCAATTTTATATATAGAATTAAATATTTAAGCATTTATTAAACACTAGCTGAGCTTGTCCCATGCACTGATTAATCTAACCTGGAAATTGCTGAGATTAGGGAGTAATATATTTTAGATGTTTACAGCTACCGTCTTTCGAATCAGAGTTCCTGTTAAAGTTCAAGATGTTACAAACTCCAGGAAAAAGCTAATTTACAAAATTTAATAATTTTAAATCCGTGGTAGGACAAAACTGGTCATAAGTTCGGTTGATTGACAAATCCGAACCAATCAATTAAAGTTTGGTTAACTTCTTGAGTAGTTTGGTTAGGAAAATAAAGTCCACAACAATAAACCAATCAATAGCAATGACCAGGTGGAAAAAAGGGATGAGAATAGTAAATATCAAAAGTCACCGTTATGGCTATTACAGAGAGGTCTCTATTGTTCAGAGGATTAAAATCACAGAAGAGAAGCTGGCAAATAACAAAAGGAAATCTTAAAATGAAGATATTAAATTTTAAATAATTCAAAGTCTTCTTTAGAATATAGAACAGTATAAAATAACTCAAACAAGTAAAATAAAAACATATATAAAAATAAATATACACAACTTAAATAGCAGGTTAAAGAAACTAAGATTAATAAAAAGGATAAATTCAAAAGATTCAAAATTAGTCAAATTTTAAAATAATTTAATATTTAATTCTGATGCTGTAATGAGTAATATGCACAGCATTCAGCTCAGCAAACACCCTCACATTCAGGTAATATGGCAAAAGAATAGTTGATCTATCATTTACTAACTGCATGCAGGACAATAAATGATACAAATGGCAATATAAGAAAAATATGTTTTTCAGAAAAACTAAATTTCACAGCGTAACTTATAAAGATGGGATAAATATTAAATACTTAATTTTTCTTTAATAAAAACATTATTTGATATAAAATTTATAAAAAAACAAACTGTTTTTTGAGAAATGAATGATGAACTAGTACAAGCTAAAATATAACAATATACTGCATACAGTATACTATAGGCTAAATTAATGGATTAGAATGGTGAAATCCCATTCAATAAATATAAATTAATGGATTATATACTTATTTTGAAAAGTTGACAATATTTCATAAGAAAATTTACACAAGTGTTTCAGTATAATCAAATACTTCATAGGATGAGTAAAAATAATGACAATTTGATAAATAAAAAAATCATAAATACATCTTACTAAAACCAGATGTATAATTTAATTCAATAATTATTTGTCTATTGTTCGAAGTATTGGATATTGATAACAAATAGTTCCAGAAAAATTTACAGTAATGAAAATGATGAAAGTAGCCTTACTTAAAGGTATAGAAAATTAAAGTAGCCATAACAAAGTTGTACAATAAGTTGTTCTCAAACAAAGGTAATCAGAAGCAAAAATCCAAAATTAAATTTATTGAAAATCAAGACAAAATCGATTATCAATCAAGAATAGTTTGCTATTAACAGATTTCTATTGAATTTGTTTAAATTATATTTTTAATTATATTTTTGTGCAAAAATGCTTTAATTTTTCCGCATAAGTATGTTTTACAAAATAATAGGGTTTCTTTTCTTTTCTTTTGTACTATAATGTCTTATTTCATAAATTTTGCAATAGCACTCAAATGATAAGTACACTACATTATATAGCTCCATGGTCTTAGCAGTTGCTGGTGGAACCAGTACATTAAGCAGGTTGTAGGTTCGATTTCTGAGCAGCCCTGGTGTGGAAAATTAAGAATTTTCTTTCTACATTAGTATGCATTGGGGATTTTTTTCTACTTGAGGTTAATTAGAATTATCCTGATAGAAGAAAAATTAGATTTTTGATATGGAAATGAATGGTACAAGAATAACAGAACAAGTACCGACAATCTGTTTGTAGGCAGAAGAAAGGAAGATTGTTAAATTAGAATAATAAAGTGCTTTGCACTTTATTTAAAAAAATAAGTAGGCTACATTATTACAAAAGGGTATCAAACATAATTTCTCATCAAATGGGGGTATATAAATTAAAAATGTTACATATTACTGCTCTAACATCACTTAATTGAAATGTACAATAGATAAAGATAAATGAATACCAAATTACTTGAAATTAGAGCTTATAACTATTAACAAGGTTGTTTAATCCTTTCATTGCGGAATTAAATTTCACAGTCAATTATCCACCAAAAAATGAAATTCCTATTCTATGCTTCTAACACACTTTTTCAGTATCGATTGTAGTATAGGTTTTCATATTCTGCATTAAAATTCTTTTATTCCCACCCTGTAAAGAAATATTTGATGAAATATGTGAAACTATTGAGAAAATCTCTGAAAAATCATCTAAATACAGTGGGGTAATTCCGCTCTCAGCAGTTAATGGCAATAAAATTTAAAGTGGATATATCCATTTTACACAGCAAAAGGGTTAATACAATAATTTAATTTAGCAAATACAGTAATATAAAAAAAAATATTGATGGTATCTATTTTACATGCAGCTAAAGGAAGTAGATATATTGTCTATGTATATACAGTTTATTCGGTAGACTTAAAAGGGTTTTGAAAATCTAACACAGCTTTATACATAAAATGCAACCTTATGAATTAAAAATTAAAATGAAATTCCGTTACAAATTATATGGGGATTAGATTTAAAATTTTAAAATAAAACAATACTTAATTAACTTCATTATCTCCACCTGCTCAGTTTTCCGAGAAATACATGAATGAATTCTTTAAAAATTTTGCACTAATTCTTATGAGTTTAAAAACTGTCAGCCAATGATAGATGACTATGTGACAAGTAATCCTCCAATGTACCTTTCACTCAGTTAATGAAAGCAATAACTTTCAATCTCAGTTTTATAAAAGTCATCAATAAACACACTAGAGTTACCTTACTGCCTCTATCTATTTCATTTCATTATGTGAAATGATTAACACTGTGTTGTACATCTTTAAAGATTCTCTGTTTTTTGTTTTAGCAATTCAATTTGCATCACTAATACACAACAATGGAAATGTTTACACTTAATGATAATAAACCATAAAATATTTATATGATACAATTATTCATTCAAGTTTTGCATAAATAAGAATTTTAGTTGAGGAAAGAATGAAATATCAACAGGAACAAATGAAAAATTGTCTCAACTTAAAATGCAAATATTTGGATTTGATGCTATATTCTAACATTGACAAAAAAATGATCACATTATTTGTTTCATATATGTTCAATAATTAAAGTTTCAAGTGAGCTGTGTGCACATTTATTTAAAATTTATTGCAAATAAGATGATTTATTTGAACAAATTCACCATTGAAAAGCTATTCACCAGACCATATAAGCAATGATTTTCTTTTCAAGCTTCCATAAGTAAATGTTTGAGTAAGATAATAAAAAGAAAGAAAAATGTGCTAGTTGATAAATAAAAGGAAATGGGGTATTTTAGTTATTGATTTGAGATAATAATTCATTATTGACCAGTACAGTAATAAGGCATAGGCAGAACTGTTATTTCTTAAAGTAAAACATAGATTACTAGACCCAGGTTCAATCCTGTGTAAGCTATATATATATTTTTCATAATATGTAAGCTTGAGTTGCTAATTTTACTCTACAGAGGCACTGTTCACAAAGCTTAATAAATCATAATAGAAATATTATATGAGTTTTCTTATTCAACAATATAGAGGGTCTAAATACTGACCATGGCTTTAACAAATGCTAAACTTAATCTAAATAATACTCCAAATAAGATTATAATAAACTAAATAAATAATGTTCAAATTATTTAATTCATGCACTCTAAGACTATTATAATCATATCATTACTCTTTTTTTTTTTTAAAAAAAAAAAAAATTTCCTCTCCAAGAGAAGAAGAAATGTATTTTTTTGGTTAATTAAATTGAACTTAAAATTGAATATTTAATTGATTGAAACATGGACTTCACAGGTTCCTTGATGTTACAAGGGCAGCATACTTGGAAAAACCTGAGGCGAGCTGTTAAAGCTAGGGAAAAAAACGTTCCTTAACTGCCCAAGCCGAGGCGCGAACCTGTACACCTCGGCATATGCTTTCGGTTCATCAAGCAGAAGTGAATCCGCTCGACCACGGAACCGAGACATTATTACTCTTTTAAAAAATAAAACAAACATTAAAGTCAAGGCTTAAAAAAAAAGTTTATCCTAATCAAAAGGTTAGGGAGGGAAGAGATTAGTGATTTTAAATCAATTAAAAAATGATAATTTTACATACACATTTAATATGAATGTAAAATTCTATTAACATTTAAAAAAAAAAAGAAAAAGATATTTTTCCTAATTTAAGTAGATTTCTAGTNATATTGCTTGCATTTTAAAATGGGATATTTCTTTTTTTAATGTGATCTATTTGCAATTTAATTAATAGAAACAATTACATTTAACTTTAGTTTTAGGATAGGTTTGTTTCTTGGAAATTGACTGGGTAAATCCAAGATTTAAAATGTTTTCAATCAAACATTAAATGCAAATTCTAAAAGTTAGGGGATGTAAAGAAGAAAAAAATTCTACATGGATATTTTGTTAGGCTAATTTGCTAAAAATTTGTACCAATAATGTGCTTTGAATCTACTATTCACAAGATTTATTCATACAAAACCTTGTAAATATTTTGTTGCACTGTTAAATAAGAATTCATCTCTCTCAGATTATTACATCATTAACAAAGCACAAAAGATTGACTTTATCTTTTTTTTTTTGTTCAAACTAAAATAAATACGAGTAATTAATTAATACATCTTATACTATGACAATATTTGTGCAAGAACAGAGGTGAGAGATACTTTTGGTATATGTACCACAGGTACACAGTTCCCTATAAAATGTGTAACTAAGACCCATTCTTACGATGATTAAAAAGTACAAAATATTTCTTGATCATTATTTTATTTACATTCCTAATGATCATCCCAACCTGAACCCTAACTGCTATACGTATTAAACAAATCCATATTGCGGACTTTCACTTAAGTATATATACACATTATAGGGAACAGTATGTGTATGGTACCATTATTAATATTCTCAAACAACATTTGTGAAGTGCGTTACTTCAAACAAATGACCATGTAATTTGAAGAGTGTAGTAACACTTCATTCATGTTATTCTAAAACATGTAAATCAAACATTACCTGTATACAATTTCATTGTCATCATAAAAAAATACCACTTTCACTCAGTACCAAATATCAAGGACTTACCTAAAAAAGAAAAGAAAAAAAAAAAAAA
>PXIH01S0049493.1:0-17481 GCA_003024985.2 Euperipatoides rowelli
ACAAAAAAGACAGAAAAAAAAACTAATGTAGAAGCATCTGTTACAACAAATACTGACGATCAAGAAATCAATACAGTAATAGGTACCATACCTAATGTAAGATTAATAACTCCTGTTAATGATAATAAAGCAATATTAGCTGGTTATGTTCCTATGAGAGAAGCTAAGGATATGATAGTTAGCAAAGTCACTAGAAAAGATGGAAAACAATTCTTCAAGCTTACAGTTGGAGAAATAAGTAAATACCTAAGAATAGAAAATGCACTAGAGTTAAAAATAATATTAGAAATAGATACATTGGATAATATTTACAGTAACATGGGTTATGTTGCAAATAATGAGCCTAATACTAACAAACCTAACCCTATTGGCATAGATTACATTTCACTTTACGAAAACACTAATATGAATACTAATGGTAATAGACATTATATATTAAAAGTTCTAGCTGGTGATGCACATCCTCGTATGATACAAGATTTTGTAATATTTGGTGATAATCATCCTATTCCCAACTCTCATGATCCCATTTATAGCTTAAAAAACTTCCTATAATCTTTCCTAATAAGCAACACTAGTAACTAACATAATAATTAAGGAGCTTAAGGGCTCCTTTTTCAAGTTAAATCCACTTTTTCACCTATTTTTACAAAGTAAAGCAGTTCTCCAATAGCCGCAACGTTATCACCTACGCGTTCAAGAAAGCTATTCAAGAAAAGAATATTAATAAGGTAATCTAAATTCTCAGGATTTTGTTTCATGGCGCTAATTACAATTTCTTTTTGCTTAGAAAACAATTTATTTATAATATCATCATATTTGATTATTTTCAAAATTTTAGTAAAATCACCATCAAAATAAGCATCAAAAATATTAGCAAGCATGTTTTTTGCTGTATCTGCCATTTCCCTTAAAGGTTTTAAATATGGATTTAAAAACTGAGTAATTTGATCATCAGATTCTAAAAGTAAAATAACTTTAACAATCTTATTTGCATGATCTGCAATTCTCTCAAGAGAACTAGTTATTTTTATTGTTGCTAAAATTTCTCTTAACTCAGTTGCAACTGGATGTTCTGTAGCTATGATTCTTCCACAAAGATCTTCAATGTTATACTGATATTCATCTATTAATCTATCATCTTCATTTATTATTTTCTTTGCTAATTTCTTATCTCTTGTCTCCAATGCAATTAGAGAATTTTCTATTATCTTTAAAACTAATTCTTTCATGTCCCAAAGATAATCTTTAATTATTTCAAGTTGTTTTCCAAGCTTCCTTTTTAACATACAGCCACCCCCCCTTAGAAAAATCTTTTCAAAAATAAATATCTAGCTTTAGATTTTTCATAATAAAAACTAATAGGATAATCCTTAATTATCCTATCATAATAATGTAAAGCCTGTAGTATATTCTTAAACTCACTTTCAGTTTCATATAAATTTCCAAGTAAATAAAAATATCTATCTAAATAATTTGACTTCACATACTTAAAAAAGTATAAATTACTAAAATTCTTTGAAAAATTATATTCCTTATTTTTAATCGAAAATTCCAAAATATCTAAATATATATTTTCACTAAAATCCCTATTGTTTCCTATTAAGTATCCAACATAATCCAACACAGCAGAGGTTTTATCTAATTTAATGCCAAGACTTATTAAATCAAAGATTATTGAATCAAGATGTTTATCTTGCAACTTTAAATAATTCTCGTAAGACCGTAAATAATCTCCATCCTTAAAATAAACTTCTGCTTTTAATAAAGTGTATTTATCATTATTATCTATATTAGTTTTTTCTAAAAGTTTTATTGCACCCTTAAAATCATTCATATAAGTTAAATTTAATGCTCTGAAAATAATTTCATCTACATATAAATCATTATCTTTCTTAGTAGTGCTTAAAATTTTTTGTTCATGATCTACAATATTAACTAATAACTCCTTATTTAAATGAGAAGCATCATTAATATTTTGAAACATAAAATTAAGTTTTACAATACCCTGCTTTGTTGAAGTTTGAAACTGAAATGAAGAACCTTCATCGTAAGATTCATTTAATAATTTAATAAAAAAAAGATTTTGACTATCAGGTAAGTATATCCATTTGGTATCCTTAAAAAGGATACCAAATTTATCGTTAATATTTACATAGATCTCTTCTTTTTGATCATCAAAATTTAAATTAAACAATTTTTTAGCTTCAGCAAAAATTAAAAAGTTAAATGAAAAGAATATTAGAAAACTTAATTTTGTCATTCAACCTTGTCTAAAACTTTATTTATGATTACTTCAGAATTACTATCCAAATCAAAACTAAAAAGATTTTCTTGTTCCACCCACAATTCTTTAAGTAAAGAATTATCAATTAACTGATTTTTAGTTAAAAGATTAGGATCTTCGTCAAAAATATCTATATTTGGAAAAAAAAAATCATCCATATTTAAATCATTATTCAAATCAAAATAAAAATCTTTAGCATTATCTATAAGATCCAGTTCTGTATATGATTCACTTTTTGGTTCTTTAAGATTAACATCCTTAACTAGCCTACTTGAATAAAAGTAAGTTAAAATAGAAACAAAACAAACTAGAAATATTAAAAATAATAGGTAACTTTTAAAACTTAATTTTTTTTTATTCATGTTTCATTCCTTTGTAAAAAAATTAAATAATCATATTTACTTTATTATATATTAATTATCCTACTTGCTCCATTATCTAAAGTGATTCCTATTAACTTTTTACTTCCTTCTGCAGTATACATATTATGAGTTATAACAATAAATTGTACTTTATCAGAAAGCTCTTGTAAAAGGTTTGAAAGTTTCTCACTATTCTCAAAATCAAGAGACGCATCTACTTCATCTAAAATACAAAAATATGCAGGAGAATAATAATATAAAGCAAATAAAAAAGATATACTAATTAATGTATGTTCACCTCCAGAGAGCATTGTATTCTTTTTTATTATTTTTCTGTTAAAATTTACTTCTATCTCAATGTTATCTATTGCCTTGTTATATATCAATTTTGCAGTACCTTTAAACATCTTATTAAAGAAATAACTAAAATTATGATTAATTTCTTTAAAAGCTTTTTCAAATTTTTTACTTATTTCTTTTCTTATTTTACTTTGAAGTTTTTTCAAAGAATTTTCACTAGATTGTAAATCTTCAATTTGAAGGGTTATTTTTTCATATTTTTCTTGAACTTCTTTAAATTCTTTCTCAATATTAAAAAAAACATAATTAGTAGTCTCTATTACATTTACCTCTTTTTGAAGCTCTGCTTTACTGTTAAGATCTTGTATAAGATCAAATTGAGGAAAATTTTCACATTTTTTATTGAATGCATATATTTCCTCTTTATATTCAGAATATTGACTTAACATTAAATCATATTCTGTTTGCTTCTTTAAATATTCATAATAAGAAGAGTCTTTTAAAATTTCAACTAAATTTAATGAGTCAACTTTTTCACTTTGACTAATTTCTTTATTTTTAAACTCTTGCAAAAAGTGATCTAAATTAATTTTTATATCACTTTTATCCAAATTTAAATTTTGTAACTTTTGATTTAAATTTTCAACTATATAATCTAGTTCTTTCCTATTATTTAACAAAAATTCTAGATTTTCATCAAATAAATTTACTTCTCCTAAACTTTTTATAATTGTAAGTTCAATATATTCTTGTTCTTGAAGCAATTCTCTTAACTTATTATTTTTATCTTGATTTATACTCTCTAAATTAAAAAGTTCCTTTTCCATATCATTTTTAACTCTATCTTTTTCAAATAAAAACTTTCTAAGATCAATGTTTTTTTCTAAAATTGCTTCAATCCTAGTGTTTAATAAGTTAAAAAAAGTATTTTCTTTATCCACATATTGTAAAAGATTAGTCCTAAGTTCTTTAACATATCTAATATTTAATGTCTCTTCAAACATTTTCAGGGCAGTTAAAACATTCTCTTTCAAAACATTGAACTCTTTAATTTTATTATCTTCAGATACTTTTAAGACTAAGTCTACAATTTCTAAAAAACCTTTGGTATATTTATCTATCTCTTGACTAATCTCTTTGTATGCTGTTTTTTTTTCAATAAATTCACTATTTGATTTTTCTACTTCTTCTTTTAAGATTAAAATCTTTTGCTCTATTTGAGTTTTATCCTTCTTAGTTTTATCAATAAAACTGATTTTTAATCTTTTATTTAACTCCATTTGTTTTACTTTAGTTATAACAGTTAATATTTTCTCTTTAAAATTATTCATATCTTCTTTAATAAAATTTATATTATTATTAATATTTTCTTCTCTTAATGCATAAAAATCTAATTTCTCTCTCATATTATCAGAAGGTAACTTTGAAACAAGTAAATTATCTATACCTTGCAAATTATTTAATTTATTCTTTAAATTTTGAAGTTCAAAATGAATATTAAACAATGTTTTAAACATTAATTCTTTCTCAAGAAGAAATAATGTTTTCTTTAAGTTTCTATACTCTGTTTTTAATAACAAATCATTTTTTAATTTTTCATACTTTCCTTTAAGTTCATATTGCAATCTTAACAACGAATAAATATTCTCCCTAGCTTTTTCCAACTTAACAAAAGCATTTTTCTCTTCAAGCTTCAAAATATCAATTCCACTAGCTTCTTCTATTAATAATTTCAAATTTATATCTTGATTTGAAGAAATATTTTCAATTTTACCTTGATTTATGAACATATAAGGAGATTTTTTCAGCTTCAATTTATTAAGCATACTATTATAGTCACTTAATATTAAAATATTATCATTAAAAAAATATTCACTAGTACCATCTTTGTAGAGTCTTCTTTTGATAGAAAACTTAACGTCAAATCCATTAATAACATTTTTGGAATTATTAAAAGAAAGAATAACTTCAGTATAATTTGCATCGCCATCTTTAAAAAAAGATATAAGATCCGTATTCTTAGAAACTCTAAGAAGTTTATTATTATCCTCACCTATACAAAATCTAATAGCATCAAGTAAATTACTCTTACCACAGCCATTAGGGCCTACAATAAAATTTAATCCCTGATCCAATACTAATTCTTCGTTCTTAATAAATGACTTAAATCCTGCAATCTCTATTTTTTCTAAATACAAAAAAACTCCTAACTATCAAGTATATTGATTATATATAATATATTCTAACAAAAACAATTTTTTGTTAGAATATATNAAATAAATTATTTTTCAAAAAAAATAATGTAATTAATAACTCAAAAAAACTAAAAAATATAAGAGTTTTAATAGGCCTAATAAGACCTATTGTTATCAAAAGGTTATTAAAAGACTTAACTACACTAAGTGTCAAACAGATCGTATTTTTTAAAACTACTTTAAGTGAAAAATCATATTTTAATACAAATATATTTAAAAACAACAATTATGAACACTACCTACTGCAAGGAGCCATGCAAGGAGAAATTAACTATATACCAGAAATAATTTTAAAAAATAATTTAGAAGAAGTTCTTAACACTACACATGAAAATCAATCTAAAATTCTATTAGAAAGGTCAAGTGAAAAAAAATTAATAGACTTAGAAGTTAATGGTCCCATTACAATAATAATTGGTAGTGAAAGAGGCTTTACAGAAAAAGAAATAAGCAAAATTAAAGAATATAATTTTAAAACCTATTCTGTTTCAGATAATATCTTAAGAACAGAAACTATAGCTATCATTGCAACAGGCATACTACTAAATAAAATGAATGAAATTTAATTGACTATTACCTGATTTAAAAGTTCCTCATACTGATACAATTCTATAACAGAACCCTTTTCTGCTTCATATGGTAATTTAATAATACCTCCATAGGATTTGAAAGAATATAATAATGAACTCTCACCAGATAAATTTTTTAATTTAACTGTAATATCTACTTTTGAAGGATATTCTTTCAATTTATAAGATAATATACCAAATGTAGTATTGCTATCCACATTAAGTTTTCCGATTAATAAAGTAATTCTATCACTTTTTCCTACTAGAGTACCTGAAGATATTGACTGTTCAATAACATTACCATAATGAGGAGAGTCCAAAAATTGTAAGTCAAAAAGAATTTCATCATTCAAAAGAGAATATAAAGCATCCTTATAATAAAGTCCTACATAATATTTTATATTCTTATTTGTCTCATTTAAAGATCCTTTGCTCACTAAAAATTCAAGCTCAATAAGACTAGCAAACTCTATACCAGGAGCTGGATTTTGCTTTATGATAGTACCCTTTGGTAATTCACTTGGAATCTCAATCGGAGCTACCACATAATAAAGTAGTCTAATATGATCTGAAGATGATTTTAAATTAACTAAAACATCGTCTATATTCTTACCCAAGAAATTAGCTACCTTATTTATTATAGCACCTTTACTTACAAAAATAGTAACTATATTATCTATTCTTAACATAGCTCCTGGAGCTGGTATTTGTTCTATTACTTTATTTTTATCTAAGCTGTTTGAAGAAAATTTTAATTCTACTCTTGGAAGTAAGTTTTTCTCTTGCAACTCAATTATTGCTTCTGTTATGTATTGACCATTAAGATTTGGAACAGCAACTATATCATTTCTTTTTAAAAAAATTAAAAATATAGCAATTGCAACTATAAAAGAAGCAGCAACGGTAAGAAAAAGGCCTTTTATAAAATTCCTATAAAAAATAATATTTAAGCTTTCATTATGAAAAGACTTAGAAGTTATATTTTTGCTTAAAGGTTTTTCAGTTTTTTGAACGATAGCTTGCTGAAAATATACAGGTTCTGTTTCAACTTTTCTAGAAAAAAATTGTAAAGAAAATAAATTATTCGGTTTACTATCATTTTCTTCATTCTTTTTAATCTCACTCAAACACTACCTCCTTATGAAAAAATCTTACCTATAATGGTTCTATTACCATTATAAAAAGATTTATAATCTAATGGCTTTTTGCCATTTTGTTGTAAAATTAAAAGGACAAGTATACCTTCCCCAGTTTTTACAAGTATTCCTTTATTTAAATCATAACCTACAATTTCACCATTCTTACTATTACTATACATTCCTTTATCATCCATATAAGTTACTTTATGAAAAATAATTATTAGATTATTATCTAATGTTGCCCTACTCATTGGCCAAGGATTGCATGCATTAATTTTATTTTTTATTTCAAATGCTCCTAAATTAAAATCAATTTCAGAAGTTTCTTTTTTTAAAAAAAAACAAAATGTAGCCTGAGTTTCATCTTGTAAAGTACCTAGTTCTCCTCTTTTTATTTTTTCAATAGCACACAAAGTAAGACTTGGACTTTTAATTTTTACATATTCAAAAATATCAGAACTAGTATCTTTAGGGTGAATTTTAAAAGCTTCTTGCACTAAGATATTCCCACTATCCATTTTTAAAGCTAATTTTTGGACAGTAATTCCACTTATAGTGTCTCCATTCAATATTGCTGTTTGAATAGGAGAAGGTCCTCTATATTTTGGTAAAAGAGACGGATGAATATTGATTGCACCATTTGGAAATATATCCAAAAATTCCTTCTTGAAAATTTTACCATATGCAAAAACTATCATTAATTCTGGTTTTAATGTTCTGACTAACTCTATTATATATTGATCTAGTGTAATCGGAGCTATAACCTTTAAATTTAAATTCATAGCTTCTTCTTTAATAACGTTAAAAAGTAACTTTTGCCCCCTACCCTGAGGTTTATCAGGCGGACTTAATACACCTACTATTTCATAGTATTTATTTACTTCTCTTAAAACTTCAAGTGCAATATTGGAAGAACTTGCAAAAAATATCCTCATATTTTTAAAGCTTCCTTTTCTTTAAGTATCTTTTCAACATAGTTCTTCTAGTTCTTTCCTTATAGTAATCCCAAAACAACACACCTTTTAAATGATCAAATTCATGTTGAATAATTCTTGCTAAAAATTTTTCGTCAGCTAATTTAACAAATTTCCCA
The DNA here is from genome assembly GCA_003024985.2 of Euperipatoides rowelli. NCBI lineage: Eukaryota > Metazoa > Onychophora > Udeonychophora > Euonychophora > Peripatopsidae > Euperipatoides > Euperipatoides rowelli. The sequence continues at coordinate 8,006 of PXIH01S0049493.1, forward strand.
TTTTCATTAAAACTTTCAATAAAAACAGCCTTAGGTCTTTTAAGATCAGCATATATTCCAGGAAGACTTAAACACCCTTCTTTATATGAAACAAGCTCACTGGAAAATTCTATGATAGTAGGATTTATGAATACTAAAGCCTTTGAATTTATAGATTCTCTAATTACAAAAAGAGATAAATTAAGTCCTACTTGAGGACCAGCCAGGCCTACTCCATTGCTAGCATCCATAACATTTATCATTTTTCCAACAATATTTCCAATCTTATCATCTATATTTCTTACCTCTTGAGTAACTTCTCTTAAGATATCATTAGGATAAACAACTAATTCCATTAAAATCCTCTACCTAACAAAATATTCCTACCCTATTATTTTTTAATATAATAACACAAATTAAATATACCTTACATACTGCTTAAGTTCATATATACTTTTAATATTTTTATAATACAGGCTTAATTCCACTAATAAATTAAAAATAAATTTTATTTGCCAATNAAATTAAAATGAGTATTTTAGAAAAAATAAATCAAATCCTAATTATTGTTTAAATTTTAATGCAATTATATTAATCTTATCTATTATGTTTATAAGTAGAAGTTTAATTCTCAAATTAGTAAAAAAATTCAATAGATAAACTTAATTAATTGGTAAAGACAAAGTACAATAAATATTAAAAGAAAGTAAAAACAACTTGAAAGAAGCTGGTACTTTATCTTTAATAAAGATAAATGCAATTTGTTCTTCTATCCAGTCTATCTGATAAGTAAAGAATAACTTACAATGAGCACTAAATACACTAAATTCTTAGCTTTATTTTGAAAGTTACTATGTACTTTTACATGTTGATTGCTACCTAAAGCTGGATACCGTTCTTTGGAAGGCTCTTAACTAAGATATTCAAAGAAATCTCTACTAATGTCATCATAAAAAGAATATTTATAATTAGTTCGATTTGTATTACTTAAAGAAATATAAACAAGTGTATCTATAAGCAAACCACTAATATTTATATTATGTTTATCTTGTCAAGCTCTTATCATCTTACAAAGATCCCTAAAAGCTCCATCTTTTCGTTTATCTATTTCCTTGATAGCTTTTATTTCATCTTTAGGTTTCATAGTTTTAAAGAACAATTAAAGAGCTATTGTAACAGCACAAAGATCTTATATGGCATTTTGGGCTAATGGTTCACATATTATCTATTATCACAACAGAAAAAATCCTAATTACTTTGAAGAAATCCCTAATATTCTTAAGTTTAATCAAGATCTTAAAAATATCTTAAAAGAAGAATTTACGATTCAAGATCTCATTAAAGAAGATATTATTAAGACAGGGAGAAGTCTTAAGAATATTATTCTTGATAATATGGAAGAGGAAGTCTTATCTAATTCAGGTAAGGATGTATTTGAAGAGGTTTTAAAGTTTGTTACAAAATGAAGACTTTTAGTAGAAATTTTCAGATTAGATTATGACTTTTATACACCTAATTTATTGAAATATGATAGAAAAATATCTAATCATAAAACGAGTTTTACTTGGAGAGTACATTACTACTTTAACGGACTTTACTGCAAATGATAGTCGTCTTTCTTCTTTAAATTCTAACGTAGTCATTAAAGAAGAAGAAGATTATGCTAAATAGATTAAGATTCAGAATTTATACTGGAGAGACATAGGTCAGACAACAATTTAAAATATAGTTTGAAAAGTATTAAAGTTCCAACTGATTTCTAAAGATTATTAATCTAAGTATGATGAGATTTTAACTCATATCAAAAAAGGAAACTTTGATAAGCTTAGTAGTATTGTTCATATAAAAAAGTCTATAGAACCCGGAAGTGAAGCTTATAAGACTAAAGGAATTCTTTTTTCGAGTTGCTAACCTAACAAAATTTGAGATCAATAAGACTGACATTCATCTATCCAAAGATATTTCAGATAAGGAAAAATTAATAAATCTTTGAAATTAAAAAGAAAATCCAAAAAACTATCTTAAAAGAAACAAAAAAATGAGTAAAAAAACTATAAAATCTGATGAATATTAAGAAAAATTAGAAAAGAACCTAGAGATAAATCTAGACTCTTTTCTTTAGTTTTGGGATTTGGTTATCATATAGATAGATATAATAGTTACCTAAATTTTATTATTAAAGCAATTTTATATACTCATTTTTTATGATCTATCTCTTTCTGTTTTTCCCAGAAAGTTGAAGTATTTTTTTGTTCTCTTATCTCTTTAAGTAAATTATCATTCACTTTTTTAGTATTCATAAAAGATAAGAATATAACAAAAACAAAAAATAAAGTTATAAAAAACCCTGTAACTTTAACAGCAACGCTTGAAGACTTTGCTCCAAAAATTGCAGAACTCTTTCCTCCTAACATTCCACCAAACCCATCACCTTGTTCATCTTGCATTATTACTAAAAAAATTATAATAAACGACACAATCACGAACAATATGAATATTAAAATTTTTAAAAAATCCATAATAAAAACCTCATTTATTACTTACCATCTTGATTATTTCTATAAATGAATTTGCTTTTAAGGAAGCACCTCCAATTAAAGCTCCATCAATATTATCTTCATTCATTAGTTCAATAATATTATCTCTGCTTACAGAACCACCATATTGAATAATTATTTCTTGGGCAGCCCTTTTTGAATAAAGATTCTGAATCTCAATTCGAATCTGCTTATGTACTTGTTCAACTTCTGTTTTTGTTGCTGTTTTGCCTGTTCCTATTGCCCATACAGGCTCATATGCAAGTATTATCCTTGCAATATTATTCTCACTAACACCTTTTAAGCCTTGCCTAACTTGATTTAGAACAATATCTAATGTCTTCCCTGATTCTCTTTCTTCTAGAGTTTCACCTATACATAAAATTAAATACTTAAAAGTATACTTTAATCCCAAATGAATTTTTTTATTAATAATCTCATCAAGTTCATTTAAATACGTTCTACACTCAGAATGTCCAAGAATTACATAATCCACTCCAAGTTCAATTAGCATTTGAGCAGAAATTTCACTGGTTCTAGCTCCATTTTCTTTACTAGACATATTCTGAGCACCAAGTAAAATATTAGACCCTTGTAAAACATCAGCAACTTTACTCAAAGAAATAAAAGATGGAGTTATCATAGTAACAACACTATTAATAGCTCTAAGACCATATACTAAATCTTGTGATACTTTTACAGCTTCACTGCTTGTATAATTCATTTTCCAATTACCAGTCAAAAAAGGTTTTCTCATAATTACTCCTCTAATATTTTAATACCAGGTAACACTCTGCCTTCAAGATACTCAAGCGAAGCACCTCCTCCTGTTGAAACATGACTGATTTTACTTGTTAAATTAAATTCATTTACAGCTGCCACAGAATCCCCACCACCAACTACAGTTATCCCTTTACAACAGGCTACAAACTCTGCTACAGCTTTAGTACCTTCTGAAAATTTACTAAATTCAAAGACACCCAATGGACCATTCCAAATTACAATTTTTGCATTCTCCAATACTCCACTAATCAGTGACAAAGTCTTTCTTCCAATATCCATACCAATTTTATCATCGGGAATATCAATAGAATCAATATATTCAACTACTGCTGTTTTTTTAAACTCACTTGCTGCAATATGATCAACTGGTAATATTATTCTTACATTAAGTTCACGTGCTTTTTGAAGAAAAGAATTTGCTGTCTCAATATACTTTTCTTCAAATAATGACTTTCCTATCTTATAACCCTCTGCTTTTAAAAAAGTATATGCCATTCCACCGCCAATTACCACTACTGTTGATTTTGGTAATAAGGATTCAAGTACAGATATTTTAGAAGAAACTTTTGAACCACCTATTATTGCAATCAAAGGCTTTTGACTGCTCTTAAGAATAGCTCCTAAAAACTTATCTTCTTTTTCTATTAAAAAGCCACCAAAAGCAGGAAGATATTTTGCAAGACCAGAAGTTGAAGCATGAGCTCTGTGAACAGTTCCAAATGCATCATTAACAAAAACTTCACCAAACTTTGCAAGCTTCTCTGTAAAAATAACATCACTTGACTCTTCTTCTTTATGAAATCTCATATTCTCAAGTAATGCAATATCACCTACTCCCATAGTCTTCACATAATTTTCTACCTCAACACCAATACAATCAGAAAGCATCTTAACAGTTTTTCCTAAAAGCTGAGATAATCTTTTTGCAATTGGAGCTAAAGAATATTTAAGATTTACCTCGCCATTAGGTCTTCCTAAATGACTCATTAGAATTATAAGAGCACCCTCAGTTAATAAATACTCAATTGTAGGTAAAGCTGCCTTAATCCTTGTATCATCAGTAATATTACCCTCTTTTAAAGGAACATTAAAATCACACCTTACTAAAACACGTTTATTTTTAAAATTAAAATCCCTTATAGTCTTTATAGGCATTAAAATAACCTCACTACTATATATTACTAATTAAAATTTATTTTATTAATTTTTGAGCAAGATCAATAACTCTTGTTGAATAACCAAATTCATTATCATACCATGACATAACTTTTACAAATCCATCTAAAAGCACCATTGTTGAAAGACCATCAATAATTGATGAATAAGAATTACCCTTTATGTCAGAAGATACAATTGGGTCATCTGTATATGTTAATATACCCCTATAAGCTGGCTCCTCAGCAGCCTTCTTAAATGCTGTATTAATCTCAGCAACAGTTACATCCTTTTTACCAAGTTGAGCAGTTAAATCTGTAATGGAACCTGTTGGAACAGGTACTCTCATTGAAGTACCATTTAATTTACCTTTAAGTTCAGGAAGTACTAAGCCTACGGCTTTTGCTGCGCCTGTTGAAGTTGGAATAATTGATAAAGCAGCTGCTCTTGCACGTCTTAAATCAGAATGTGGTAAATCCAATATGTTTTGATCATTGGTATAAGCATGAACTGTAGTAATAAGACCTCGTTCTAAGCCAAAGTTGTCATTCAATACCTTAACCATTGGAGCCAAACAATTTGTTGTGCAAGAAGCATTTGAAACAGCCTTAAGGTCAGCACTAAGTTCATGATCATTTACTCCAAGTACAATAGTTTTAATATCATCCTTTGCAGGAACTGTTAAAATTACTTTTTTAGCTCCTGAATGATCAACATGATCAAGATATCCCCCCTTCTCACTTGTAGCAGAAGTAAATACGCCGGTTGACTCAATAACAACATCTATACCAAGTTTTTTCCATGGTAGTCTTTTAGGATCTCTTTCTGCAACAATTTTTATTTCCTTCCCATTGACAATAATAACATCATTTTTAGCTTCAACTTTTTTATTGTAAACCCCAAAAGTAGAATCGTATTTAAGCAAATGTGCTAGTGTCTTAGGATCTGTTAAATCATTTATTGCTACAATATCTATTCCTCTCTCAAAAGCAATTTTAAAAACATTTCTACCAATACGACCAAAGCCATTAATAGCTAATTTCATAATCAAATTCCTCCATTGTACAAGTAATTAACTTAATCATAAAACAATTAATATTAAGTGTCAAATTATTTTTTTAAAAAGACCACATAACCTTCTTGAATATAACCCTCTAAAAGAGATTTGGCATTTAGTATTCCTCTTGCAATATAATCATCAACACTTTCTATCTTTATTTCACCTAAAATATTTTCTTTCTTATAAGTAATCCAACCTGGACTATCTTTATCGTCAAGAGCATTATCTCTTAGCACTAAGAAAACATCGTCTTTTTTTATTCCATTTATTTTACCAAGGTCTATTAAAATATCATCTTGTCTAATTTTTAGAATTTTTCCTTTATTGGGTAAGAAGTTATACAAATTATTTACACAATTCCTAATCAAATTACTTAAATAATTCGCTCCACCTGTATTATATTTAAATTCAGTAACTTTAACTCCTGTTTTACCAGAAAAAACCTCCACAACTGCAGTAGATGAGTTCCTATTAATATCTACTTGTAAATCAAAAATAAAAAATAAATCTAAATTATTATCTCTAGCATAAGAAAAAGCCTCAGAAAAATTATTAACCATATAATCTTTATATTTAACATGCTCAAAAGTATAGTTTAATGCTTCTATATTAGGATATCTCTCAAGCAATCTTTCTACATGTCTTAAAATTAAATTGTTAGCACCATAAAGTTTTTCTTCGTTATGCGTAAATATTCCAACCCTATAAACTACTCTATTAGCAAATAGCTCATTAAGATCTTCCATAGTCTTATATTGATACTTATAAAATAAAGATTTCCTAAATTCAAAAGACAAAACTTCATAGAAATCCAAAATTCGGGGTTCAGATACTTTTCTTTGTTTTGTAAGATAATAAAGTTCCTCGTACGCCATAACATCAAGTCCTGTAAGTTTATAAATCTTTGATAACAAAAATCTAGCATTATCATTATTAGGGTACAAATCCACCGCATTCTTAACTTTTTCGGCAGCTAAAGTCATATTCAAATCTCTAAAATATCTTAAACCTTCAGCTTCATATTTTTGAGATATCTTCACATTCACATCACTTTGCAATAAATTTCTAAAATCAGAAAGAAAAAAACTTTCCTCTAGTGCTATTTTGTAAAATTCTAAGTCTTTCTTTAACTTGCTTGCCTTATTAAAATTCTCAATTGCCTTATCAAAAGTACTAAGTTTCAAATAAGAATATCCTAATAAATAATAAAGTTCTGCAGAATTAGAATAAGCTAATATTGCTTTATGTAAAAGTTCAACTGATTCAGAATATTGTGCCTTATTTAAATATATAATAGTCAAAAGTTTATAAGCATCCAATATTCTAAAATCTTTATATATATTTGAAAGCAGCATTAAATAATTTTTTGCATGTCTTTCTGCTAAAAAAAAATTTTTAACAGAAATATAAAATTCAGTAGCTTCTTTATGAAAAAAAGGAACAGATATAAAACTTCCCTTTATCTTATTTATTAAATACTGAGCTTTATCTTTCATATCCAGTTTTTCATAAATCTTAAGTAAACTAGCAAAGGCACGATAATTATTAGGACTATAATTCAATATTTCTATGTAATAATTAGCAGCTGCTATTAACAATTCTTCTTTTTCATATATAGATGCAAGGCCAATTAAAGCATCTATATTATTTTTTTGTTTTGCAAGAATTTGTATGTAATATTTTTTGGACTCTTCTATTTTATTATTTTTAAATAAAATATTTGCATAGAGTATTTTATACTCTATGTCATTTTGTGACATCACATAAGCTTTTTCTATGAAAAATTGTGCTTGGTTATATACTTCAAGTTTATAATAAATTTCAGCAATAAACTTGTAGGCATCATAATAATTAGGATTAATTCTAATAGCCTCAAGAAGTTCATCAATAGCATCATAATATTTTTTTACCAAATAGTACTCTTTAGCGTTAGTAAAATAGTTTATTGCCGTTTTTGATCCTTGGGCTAAAATCCCCAAGTTAGATGAAGTTAAACATAAGAAAATCATTAAAATATGTTTAATTTTCATTTATTCCTTTTCCCTTTGAGAAATTTTTATTACCTTTATATTTCTTTGATGTATATTTTTTACAATAAAGATTAAGTTATTATATTCTATTATTTCATTTTTTGCAGGTATTCTACCAAACAAATCATAAACAAAACCACCAAGCGTATCAAAGTCTTCATTAGGCAAGCTCAATTTTAGTCTACTATTCAAATTATCAATCAAAATTCTAGCATCACATAAATAACTATTGTTTCCAAGTTCAAGTATCTCTTCTTCTTCATTATCAAATTCATCCTGAATATCTCCTACTATCTCTTCAAGAATATCCTCAAGCGTAACCAAACCTGATACTCCACCATATTCATCAACTACTATGGCAATATGAATATGAATCTCTTGAAATTCCTTTAAAAGTGAATCTATCCTCTTAGTCTCAGGAACAAACATTGTTTTTCTCATTATGCCTTTTAAATCTATATTGTAGAAATCTTTCTTATACATATGCAAAAGAATATCCTTAGTATGTATTATTCCAATTACATTATCATTAGTAGCTTCATATACAGGAAATCTTGAATGATTACTAGAAGTTATTAAACGTAATATTTCATCTTTACTTTTACAATAATCAATAAAAATAACATCAATTCTAGGAACCATTATTTCTTTTACAATAATTTGGGGTAGATCATTAAATTTTTTTACTAAGTTTTTACTCTGTTCTAACTTATTTTCAAGTTTAGTTTTTTCTAAGATTTTTTGTTTTTTTAAAAAATTAAAAATTTTTAACATTCTTATAATATCCTTTTTGTATTTTTTAAAACTTGTTCTTGAAGAAGTAACATTTCTTCATTATTAAAATCATTAGTTTCATGTTTATAACCCAGTAAATGTAAAATCCCATGAATAGTAACTCTTTCTAATTCTTCATCAAAAGAAACATTATATTCATTCGAACTTGTATAAAGAAATTCCAAAGAGATGATCAAATCTCCCTCTATATTGAAATTTGTACTCTCATTATTCTCTTTGTAGTCAAAGGAAAGAACATCTGTAGGCTCATTCATCTTTCTATAAATATTATTTAATTCCTTTATGTAAATATTATCACAAAGAACAATTGAAAGCTCATAAAAATAAACTTGTAAATATGTAAGAACATCAAATACAAACATAGAATATTGTTTAGTATTATCAAAACTTATATTCTCTACTCTCAAATTTAAATTACTTTCCATAGTTAAACCTTTTTAATAACCTAAAAAAAGGTTTAAACTAGCATTGTATTACTGACTTCAATTTGAAAATCACTTACAGCCTAAATAAAGTATGAATAGTTTTTTCTAAATCCTCTTTTGGAATGAAACCTACTAACACGGTTGGTTTATCATTTAGAGGAATAAAAAGTATAGTTGGAATACTCTGCACTCCACATACTTTACTTGAAATTTCATATTCTTCTTCTGCATCTGTATCCATTTTATAAAAATCAATTTTTTCTTGATATTTAATAGATAACTCTTCAAAAATCGGAGCTAATTTTTGACAAGGGCCACACCAATCTGCGTAAAAATCAATTATAGCAGGCTTATTATTTTTAAATAGCCATTCTGTATTATTCTCATAGTCAAAGACTTTAACTTTAAAATCTTGCTTCGTTAACTTTATTACCATAAAAATTCCTTATGAATTACTATAATATAGAACATAATTATATCACAGTAAGTATATTAAAGGAGAGTCCATAAAGTAATGAATACAATATTAATAACAGAAAAAGAATTCATAGATGGATTAGAATTAAACGATTACAGAACAGAACATATAGTGAAGGTTCTAAAGTTGAAAGAAGAATCTACATTTAAATTTGGAATTCTAAATAAAAAAGAAATTTATTCCTGCATTTATCAAAAAAAAAATAAATTATTTTTCAAAAAAAATAATGTAATT